>CM076584.1:1209819304-1209987557 GCA_034641835.2 Pinus albicaulis
TTTATCAAATACTTTACATTCATCCTCTGAAAATCCAAATACAATATACATTCCCACCAATTTGTCCTAGCTTATGTTTTCGGTTGTTTTATTTAATATAGAAGTTGTCTATTTATAATTTAACTCTTGTAATTCGTCCTTGGCCCATATAGGGCCACCTATGATGAATGTGAAGTGAAATTTTTATTTTTACCATAATGGTAAGGATAAAGTGTGATTTGAAGCATTTGTTTCCCGCAAGTTTGTAGATAGAGAACCGAGAAAGGTGACATAATTTTGGCTTCACATAGCAATTCCTCTCCCATCTATGGAATACCCCATGAGAAGATATCTCTTTCATGAATTTGGCCAAATAATTTTCAAACATAATTAATATTTTCACCTATGTATTCTACACTTGGTTGCATGATGTTGCAATTGTGGATCTGATGCCATTTGTAACACCCTCGATTACCTTGTCCGACAATGTCACTCACAACCCACCATATTTATATACATACCATGAAAAAAAATAACATGCACATATAACATAACTCATAAATACACAATAATTGGCAGAAAAACATAAATTATAAATAACATGAGGGTATTAGCAACTTATCTAGTAAAATCCACCAACTAGCTACAAAAATCAAGCGTGCCACACAATGGTAGATTGTGCTACTCTATTTATCTCAATAGTCGGGCACCCCTGAGTTGGGGTTGTGAATATACTCAGCGTCAAATTCTCAAGCTAGGTACATGTCTCATACCAAACATAACAGTACCATGGCACCAAAACTGACAACCTCCAACCAACAAGCTCACATTCTCTATCATCCCCTATCTTAGCTAGCCAGGGATGTAAAAATTCCTGCGGATCCAGGAGTTCTTGTTGCCCTCACGGGTCTCTAGGTACCATCCAAGCCCTCACATGGTCAAGTACCAAATGTGGTAGCCTCCAACCAACAGACTCACATCCCCTAGAAACCCTATCTTTTCCAACTAGGGATGTCCCGAGTCTTGTGGCTCCAAGAGTTTTTTCTACCCTCGTGGGTCTCTAGGTACCCTCCAAGCCCTTGGACAAGAAATTTACCAAATTCGAAAACCTCCATCCAGTAGGCTCACATTCCCCATCAACCTCCATCTTAGATATTCAATGATGTCTAGAGTCTTGCAACTCCAAGAGTTCTTGGTGCCATCACAGGTCTCCAAGTTCCCTCTAGGCCTTCACCCAAGGGCACCTGTCCCTTACTAATGGTCCAACAATTGAATAGGGGAACCATTATTTTATATACATGACACCCCTTTATCATTTTATTGCAATAATATATGATAATATACTTTCAATTTAGGATACATTTTCCTATCGTGGAGTCTTAGCACCCATACTATTTTCCTCCTTCAATCTGCAACGATTAATATGTTAGTTAAGCTCATTCGCACAATCCCCACATAGGCTCTCTAGCTTGATCACACTGGGACTTTGGCCTTAAAACTCATAATTGCTCTAGCCCACCAACCTAATACATTATACATACATAGGCATGCAGGCCTTAATGGAACTCAACTCACCAACCTATTAATAAAAGTTCTCTAACCTAATTACATAGGAAAAACAACCTTAAAACATATATGTAAACATAGGGGTACACAGACCTTGATAGGACCCAAATCACCAATCTAATTAATGTATCATGGTTCACTACCCTAAGTATCTTATGTACAAGCACATTGCAATCCAAGGGGGGTCAAATTGGGCGCTATTACAAATATCATAATCGTGAGCTTAAATTTTTTGATATAATAGAAATTCAACTTGAAGAACAAAAAAATGCTCAAAATAATTTTCATCAAAGAAAATTCTAGGAAGGAAACTAAAAACACGCAATCGCATCACAAGAACAACTGAAAAAAAGGGTCTTAATTCCCAAATATCATTAGATACCTGGCCAAAACTAACACAAATATTAATGATTAGATTGAAAAAGAAATTAAATTATGCTTAGATTTTTGGGATGCTACAATGGATCTAATTGAATATTTTACATGCCACATATTTAATATTTGGGGCAAGAATTTCCATGCTAGTTATATATCACTAAATTAGAGCAACAGAGAGATGTCAACAAAGAAAAGATAGCTCAGATTACAACTTGGGACATCAATATAGTAAATGAATTCACAACAACCCCTTTAGAATGTCTGAAGGTTATTTCAATTTTCTTTTCAAGATGCAACAAAATTAATATATAATTATTAGAAGAATTTCTCAATGTGAGTTGAATCTAAGTAATCTAAATCCACCACTTGTTTGAAATATGATCAATATCAATAGTCAATGGGAAACGTATCTTAAGAAACAACAAGAGTTGAAGAATGCATAGTATTTTCCCAATATAATAGAATAAAAATAAATTTATTTTGGGGGAAATTAAGTGGGTGAAGCAGATTGGATAAAAGATATCACCAAGTGGGTTTAAAGGGGAAACTTTTCCTTAGAGGAAGGGGCTAGAAAACCTTCTATTGAAATCTATATACTATAAATATTGAAGGCCTCTGTCATTTTGAATAAATCTATTGATTTGAATTTGTTGAATTGTATTCTTGGATTGTTGTGAGTATAGGTATAATTTGACTATTCATAAATTTCATATAGAAGTATTTTTCATGATAAGTTAAATTATGCATATGAGAGTACATGTTATATTTTTTGAAATAACTATTTATGTGGAAAATAAGAATATATGTATTAGTGTTTAATGTGTACTAAATGAGTGGATTGTTCCTTGATTTCAAGTAATTAATATTTCAACCTTATATTTGATTTATTTAATATTTTCTCTGAGTTGATATATTTAGAATTATATATATAGTAGTTATATTAGATTTTAATAGATTAGACTTAAATGATTTTAGATAAATTACTTCGTTTTGTTAATTTTATTTTATTTTTGAAACCCTTAATTAGAAATCGAGTCGCCCACATACTGGTGGAAATTATCATATCAAACGAGAGCATAAGTAATTAGAATCTGCCATTGGGAAATTTTCCCTATTGTTGGTGGAATATTTTTTCAATCCGTTAACAACTACCTACCTACTACATTGATTTCACAAACCTATCAATTACTACCTCTATGCTTGAAGATCCACAACCCACACTACACCTAGTACTTGAATCCCAATTGGATAAGTGCACCTATACTAATATGACCCCCCTTACATCCTAGTATCAACAAGAGGATTAGGGCATAGAAAGGGACCATAACATCAATGTGCGACAAGGGGCCACAAAAATTGACAAGTATAACACTTAAATCAATAAATTCTTCTATACTTATGGCCACTATAGGTTTTGGTTTATATATTAGATATGAGAATAATATTGCATTAACTTCTCATCCCACTAAATAATATCTCCATGATTGACCTCAACCTTGATTCATTATAAAATATTTTATCAAAACCAAGTTCAATTTCCAAAAATATGATCAGATGGACCATTCTAATGCCCTAACTTCCATTAGTTCCTTGAAAAAATGAGTGCAACATCTTTAAGTACTTAACCATACCCATCATTCTACACCCTCTCATACACATAAGCTCGAGTAACAATGCTCCCACAATCTAAAGCTATATAAAAATTTGATGGCTCCATACTCCAATAAGACTTTAACCATCTATATCACATAATGATCAAAATCAACATTAAGCCAAGTAAAGGCCCAACAAATACCTTTAACCAACATTTATTTCTCTATGGTGTTGAAGGCATGCCTTTATCCTTTGAAAATATAGTGCCTCTTCCTATGAATTCCCTTATTGGTGAAGGTTTTGTCCTAAGAATACCAACATTGTTTTCAAAGGCTAAATCCATTTATTCAAGAAAAACCTTGCAGTTTGTTGAAAAGCCTTAGAGAGATGACGAAATACGTAGGCCACTTATCCTTCCATATCCTTCCCATGTAAACCTGAAGGGAAAACCTAAGGGTGGAAATGAAAAAGATAAAACAAAAGGTTTTGAAACTAATGAAGCTTTAGAGAAATGACTAGTTGTTGCAACAAAATATATAGTCATTCCTGTTAAACCCCATCCAATATTTATTTTCAATTTTAATTATGCACCTTTCCTAGGAACAGTATCACTATAGATATTTCCAAATAATGTACACTCAAAAGTAAAATAGAATGATTTAGGTCATGTTTAGAAAAATCTAATGCTCTACCATTTTATTCATTCCGACTTGTATATTGTTATTGGAAAAGCAAGAAATGAGTTATAAATCTAGAATGCTTACAATATTTCTCTACTATAAAAATTGAAATTTATAAACAAATTATCTCTTATATAAAATATAAATAAGCTAGAAACCATAAATATCCATGTACTTGTTCGACCAAAGATCACACTAAGAAGGGGGGGGAGTGAATTAGTGTGTGATAATTTTTACATTTTCACAACTTTTCCTTAACAAACAATTATATGGCAATGAATCATAACCATTTGCAGCAATCAATCTATAGAAAAATGCATCATGAAACTAGCATCACATCAATATGACATCAAGATTCCATCACTTCAACACAAGAGTACACAATATTTTACATGGAAACCCATACGGGAAAAAACCAAAAATCCTCTTTCTTCATTATCTTCAATTCGTTACATAGGTTTGCAGGCACCGACCTACTAGAGGCACTCACTCCAAAAATATTCAAGTTGGTATTTGTGGTAGAATACAACCTAATTAAGGCACAAACCTCGAAAATGTGCAAGCAATAACTCACTGTAGGCTACAATCTGATTGAGGAACCAACCTCGACGATGAGAAATCTTCAACTTTCTCTACGCTTCAGGTAATTGAAACACCAAATTCAATGATCAACAAAATTTAACCTACTCTACGCTCCAACCTAATTAAGGCACCAACCTTAATGATGAGAAATATCTAACCTTCTCTAGACTCCAATGTGATCGAGGCACAAACCTTAATGATCACCAAGCTTTGACCTGATCTAGCCTCCAACCTGATTTATGCTCCAACCTCAGTGGAGGCACCCACCTCCTTCTTCAACATCTTATGGACCTCTTTTCAAAATATTTCAAATTTGATCCATGTGTTCTTCAAATAGTATAAATCTTCAAATTGAATAACCTGTTGTTTTCATATTTCTACCAATGCCCTTTCATACCCTGTCAAGAACTTTGCTTCAACATATTCAACAATTTGGTTATGCAAGGCTTGTCTCAAAACCTATTTCTCCTCAAAACATTGCAACCTTCTAATGATCCCTTAAAACATACAGCACTAATTTTCATCATCAAGGATATATCTATAAGGATTTTGGTGCCTTCATAAATGTCCACCTATGAGCCCTGATCACCGTACTTCTTCCATAATCCAATTTGGCTAAAAAATGAGCCCATAAACTCCCAAAATCCATTCAACATATATATATATATATTGTATTTCATGTACACTAGAGATATGTGGCCACTAGTTCCACATAAACGTTTGGGGTAGATCCACCTAAAGGGATCACTTCCCACCACCTCATTAGTAGAGCCTAACCCAAAGAGAATTGAGGATAATTGACCTTGTGACCTCCCATTAACAATATGATTTTAACGATGGGAAATTGACCATTTGAGTTAACCCTCGAGGCTCATTAAAAACCATATTATGTTACATTAAACATTATAAAAAATATCTTTTTTGGGGCACATCAGACATAATTTACCTTTTCCAACGTCGACACTACAAAATTTACATTGTTGATTTTTTAAGTATTTGAAAAAATGGGAATTATGGCAGAAAAGTAAAAATTAATCTGACTTGATATCCATCAGGGCTCAAACCTAATTCTTGGGCATCATACCATGAACCCGTCACACGTCAAGCTAGATGATGGAATTTGTTATGAGATCTCCAAAAAACCTTTTGTTATGTATCAACTGCATTCAATAGGAAGGGCGCAGAGATTTGACCTCATGACTAGTCAAATGCAATGCTAATGCATATTACAGATTAATCCTCTAGCACTGTAATTTTAATCTAACCAACAATGCCATCTCACATATTATTTGTCAAATATGTCAATACAAAACTGATTACTCACTTGGGTGACTTGGTGGATGAATCAATGTTCTTGGTGAATGATCCAACGTGTATGGAAAATTCCATGCCACTTTTATTTTCCCACATATGTCACTCTATTTATATTCGCCTTGTACCTCTACTTTCAAATATCAAAAAATTAATCCTCCTCCACCAAATGTAGCAGATCCTCCTCTAACATGGTAGGTCCTGCTATAGTTATAAACTCGACGTATCAAACTCTATCATACATATTAAACTAGAGAAACGATCTCCATTTCTGAACCTTGATCTACAACTAGAATAATACTACCTCCACTTTGTCATTTCCACCATGCCCACTCGCATCAAAAATAAAAAACTAAAATAAAATTGTATCCTTCATCCTATGTACTTGAAATCGAAACCAAATCAAGGAAACAAACTTGAACTGGTTAACCAACCACACAAAACATATACAATCATGTTCATGAGTGTGGTAACTATGAGCATCTAGACACATATATATACCAATCCCCATGGTCCTGGGGCTTAATAAAGTCGACCATCAGTCAATGTTCATGCCTTAGATGCTATGGATTTAATAATATGACCAAAACCATATGAACTTGCAAAGAATTAATTTCCTAGGTCATTCCATTAAACTTGTGTTGAGGCACCATATGGCCATGCCCTGTGATTGGGTCCTTAGTCATCCACATGATGACATTAACATGAAAACATCATGCCATGTGGAATCCTATGGCACCCATGTGGAATCCTATGAGCGGTGCCATGTGTCACCCATATTTAATATTTTTGGTAAAAAAAAGTTTCCAAATGTGACTACCACATCGAAATTCCAGGTGGTGCCACAACACCATGTTGATGTCATTGCTAACATCATTTATTGAATATCTGAGGAGGCCACGTCACCCAACCATATGTTGTCTTGTGTTGTTCATGCTAATTGTGTCATCTATGTCATCATATTTGTCCTATCAAAATGCACCACATGTAAATGTGTTATTGGGCCACCAGGCAAGGAATAACTGTACAGGTAGCCACATGTCATCTATTTCATCCCATTTGAATAGCCATAATGTGCCATGTGTCATCCTCGTATTAGCCACTATGCTCTAGCTAACTAGTGTGCATTTTTCCCTATCTTTGCAGTTCAATATCTGAAAGTTGTACACTCTTTAACAGTGTTAAAGGTTGTGATTTTACCAATGAATTATGGACGCATCCAAAATTTGTGCACCTTTTAGCATATTTATATTTTTAGGGGTGTTTCCCTACAGTTTTGGGCCTCCAATAATGCTAATTTTCAAATGGCCATAACTTCTTACCCAGACGAAGTTTTTCAGAGTGGTACATACCGTTGGAAAGGTCTCGACGAGGCCTATGTAACCATGCTATATATAGGATCATTAGAAGATCATACCATTGTAAAAAACTAAATAAGAATAAACCATCCTTTAACTTCACTTGATGAGGTTATGCAAAATATCTAGCTGTCACACTACTTCCTTTAGCCCATGAATGGTACAAGTGATGTCTCAGACATTCCCTTTGACATAAAAGACATTGATTGTAATCAATGACAACAATATATGCGACAATACATTCAAATAGTATATCTAGTTAGAATTATTACAACAAAGAAGTAGACAATAATGAATACAATACATTTAGGCATGAACTTGTGAAAAATTGAACTTGAACCTAAATAAAATAGCTTTCTTCTTCTCTTTTATCATTTAAAAATTGTTTGGATTATCCTTTTATACAGTGTTTTGAGACAAGCTATAAACAACACTCCCATTTCACAAATGGAATAATAAGGACATCTTACTAATAATTATACCATGTCAAACTTTGAACATATCATTATATTAAAGGCACAATACCACCATACTCATAACCCATCGTAAAGGACAACTAGTTACCAAGAAGAGAAAGTGACATTAAAAAAATTTAATACATACACACATATTCATGTTGAACTCAAGCACATTCAATTCAATACTCTCAAGAACAATACATTTTCAAATAACATATAATTTCTAATTTGCTAGAAAAATGGCATTGCTTTAATCATGCCATGGTGAGCCAATGAGCTTTTACTATGTGTTGGTGTCCAAGTATGAAAAAATATTCAAACCCTTTTTCCACATTAATTATCAATCCGAGTGCATTGATTATTGCAAGAATAATGTGCACAGTATATGCAAGAGCAATAACATAATCCGCTATTGAACACAGGTTTAATAATTAAGACAAGAAAGCTACTGTAACAACAATTAAAGATAAATTGCGGAATTATAAAAGTATTCACAACAAATACATAATCATACCAGAACAACAGTTAAAATAACAAATAGAAATACAAAATCAACAAAAGGGAAATAACACAGCATCTGATCAGAAGAGTGGGCCCAACTCTCTGATGAGGGCTGCAGTAAACTCACAACTCACGAATAGAACAAAAAAACGATTTGCATTCAATTGATTAAAAATACTTCTGTTAAAATATCGGTCTCTTCCTGCTTAACCTCGATTCACAACCCTGAGGTCCTTTTTATACAAATGTTCAGGAACCCGACTTTTTCATCTAACAACTAAATATCTACAAATATACAATTGTTACAACAACTAATTAGTTTCCGAGAGGAAACCTCGAAAGGCCTAAAATAGATATGGGGTAAGTTGGAATCTGTTGAGATGTTACAAGATATCGAGATAATGCTGAGAATTTGGAGTTGCTTCATGATTTGTAGATGTAATCCTTTTACCTGCCGAATATGTGGAAATAACGAAGTTAATACTTGCATAGGTAGAATCTCCACGGATATTACTTCATTAATAAAAAATTCCATATAAGAAAATGAAAAGGGATTTACCTCGTGTGTTTAGAACAATTAATGATACAAAGAGGTAGAAAGGTGGGTGAAAATAGAAGAGAGAAGTATACAGATTTGGCACCCAACATCTCCTCCCATCTCGTCTATCTGCATGTCCTCATGCAGCTCGTCGTCTTCTCAGATCAGGGTTGGAATGACTGTGGATGGCATGAAGCTGCACAAGGTCGTATTCTCTGGCCATCTCTATTCTAGGGGGTTTATATCCTTCTGTCAGAACAACATCCTTCCACCAATATTGGCTGACATTGTATGTGAGAGTATATTGCTCTATTGACAACCAAATGAGGGGGAACTGAAACCTTAGTTCCATCCACCAGACCCCACTGGTTTGAATACAAGCTACAAAATGTGTCACTCTTTCTAATACTCGTGAAAAGTTGGGTGCTCCAAAAGGTTCTCGACCTCTGACGGCTGATGATGACAACATCCACCTCCTTTGACAATTGTCCAATGCTTCATTTTGGAAAGCTACTATCTGTCTAACACAAAGGTCAACACACCATTTCTGGGTTGCCAGGATATGTTCCTTATGTACCTCAATATGTAAAAAGGTAAAATTCTTATTATAAATATTTGTTGCCTAGCCATTCTCTCTCCTTATCATCAGCGACCTTGTAAATTGATTTTCTTCAAACATATCATAGGCATTTATCCATTTAACCTCATTGATAGTGTAGGAGGTGAAGGCTCTCAAATGAATATCCCCCACAAATGGAATGGGATTGAAGGCCTGATCATGATTTAGGAAGTAAACATGCATGTAAAGTTCGCACATTAAGTGTTGACCTATGATATCATGAATTTTCAAAATACGGAGGAACTGTATTGGATCCTCAATTTCATGACACATTTCGTTATATGTACTCTCCAAGAAAAATAAAAGGAACTATTCATGAAGGAATAAGGCATAACTATGAGAGGGAGGTCTATATGCCATTACCTGCTGCGCTAAGGTAAACATCTTCTCCTTATATGATTCTAGCATTTGCACTTGTTCTTCTAACTCCTTTATCTTACCTTGCTGTTTTTCTTGCCTCTTCCATGCTCTATCTAACTGGTCTATATACCCTGTAACAAACTCGACAACCTTCTCTCGAACCTGCATTTTCTCCTTCTTATGTCCATTCGCAGTAGATTTCCATCTCTAAATTTTAGCATCCAGGAATAATTCTCGGGCTTCAAACAGATGTTCAATCAGACCAGTCTGTGTAGCCGCAGAGGAGACCTCAATTTTAGGTTTTATTGCCTTCCATTTGTATACTTTTACCTTCTTCTTCAACCGAGATACTTTCTTCTTTAGCTTCTGAACTTCCTTCTTCAATCGCATGGTTTTGTTAAAATGAAGCTGATACCTTTTCTTGAGAGGTAATCTCCTTCTTTCACATTGTTCTATCCATTCTTGCTTGACAATGAATTCACATCCTAGGCCCATATCAGGCTCAAGAGGCGGTGGAACGCTATTAATGTCATCAATTGGTGTTTTTGTTAGGTCTTTCTTACTTGGTTCCCTTTCTTCAGGAGCATTCTCCTTCTCATTTACCTCAGGGAATTCTATCACCTGGTCAGTGCTTTCATCAACCATTCGATGCTCTGGTGTCTCTATAGAGTTTCCTTCTACTCTTTGAGCCTCTGGATGCCCTTGCTGAGAATCAACAATTGATGGACCGATATTGGTCATATCTTTCCCTGAGTCGACAAACCTCAGTACTAGTGGGACAACAATCTCCTCCATTAATCGTTGGGACGAATGAAACCCCCTTTCTCCTCTAGGCATCATAGACTGAAAAGGAGAATAGGGAATACCTTCACTGCCCTCATTTCTTACTTGAGTTGAATCTTCATGAATTTCTTCTTTAGTTGGAGTCAACATTGGTTCTTGTGGAACAATGTCGACTTTGAGGATCGTTTCATTTCTGTCCTCCTGTCCTTCGTGCATTGCTTCCTCACATGCGGTCAATACTGGTTCTTATGGAGCAGTGTTGACTTCGTGGGTTATTTCTTCTCTGTCTCCCTATTCTGATTGAGTTAGGGGTGGTTCTTGTGTGACACCCCTTCTTGTTTCAATATTCATATCTTCTTGGGCAGGTGATGCTATTTCTTGCGTAACAACATCACCTGCCAACCCTCTAGTTGGTATTCCACCTTCTTGTTCTTCATTAATGAAATTCGATGACTGGAGGATAATCTCAACTTCATCCCTTATACCCATGATTCCTTCATCTATAGGTTCCTCAAGCGAGGATGGTTCTTGTGTGGCAGCCTCTACTGTATCAACAATTGTCTCCTCCATCCCCATTTCTTCCGGTTCTTCCTTATCTATCTCCATTTCCATTTCTTCCGATTCTTCCTAATCTATTTCCATTTCCTCCGACTCTTCTTCTTCTACTAAATCAGTCAGAGGTACTGGTTCTTCTTCTCTATCAGCAATAACAACTGCTATCTCTTCTTCTGATGATCTGCAGAGTTCTACCTAGGAAACTTGAAATCCAACTATTGCATGCATGACCAACAAACGAACCAGTCCATGATTGGAGAGGACTGCCAACATCTGGTGCGAATGCCGAGTGGACTGTGCCATGTGCTGAAGTTGTTTTAATAAAAATAAAGGCATGTTTAAGGAATGAATCTGTGCCTGTAGAAATCACAGGCGAGCCAGGATTTTGAAATGGTATTTGAATAGAGTTGTGGCCCATCCTTCATAGGTTATATATTTCATCACAAAGCCTGCTACCACATTCCATGGATACGGTACAGATTTTCACTCGTACCCTCTCCCATATTGAACGATGCTTTCTCCTGCCTAAAAAAATAGTTCAAGAAACTCTGGGAGGGGAGTTCTCTGAGAAAACCAATGTTGCCCTTGTTGTCTTAGCCCACTAACTTCCGCAATTACTTCTTCTGTGATGGGAATTTCTAATCCTCTGACCTGAGAGAAATTCTCATTAAAATTTAGCGCAAAATCCATCGTGATTCCCTTGTCGAATCCCTACAATATATTGAAGTAGATATCCCATCCTGTATTGAGAAAAACTTGCCACACATCTACATTTCTGCAAACTAAGATTGTATCTTCAGGTTCATGCCGCACAGTGAGTCCGCCCATCCTGTAGAGACTGTAACAACATGCCAATTGCGTGATAGTTTTATTCCTTATAAATGACCAGTCTTCGGTCAAAAGGGCTTTCCCCCTCCCACACAGGGATTGGGGTTCGCCTCGATGAATGGGGCATGTGGGCCTTCATACGTACTGCAGGATATAATAGCCATGCCTGTGGATGATTCCCTCATTACATTGGGGCATTGGCTCACACTACACGGACTCTGGACACAAAAAACCATTGGAAAGAGTGGTGGGTACCAAATTTGGCAAAAATAGCATGGTGAAAAATGAGGTGAAATAACGGTAAATACAACCGATGATTTCTCAGGAAACGAAGAAAATCATGGAAAAGTATGGTAACTGGGATGGATGAAATAGTAATTATTTCGCATGAGGTGGAAAGGACTAACCGATTGTGTCATGTACGTGTTGTTGATCCCAATACATCTTTAATGCTTATACAGAATATGGTAAGGATCGTAGGGCATACCATCACACGAAGTTGTAATAATGACTTTTGGAATAATCATTACATCGTCGTTTAGTTATGACGGCACGCCCCCCAACTTAAAAGTAGTTGTCCATGGAATCAATGTCTTATGCATGGAATATTTAATTAAATCCATAAAACTCAAATGGAGACATACCTAGTGGCCTACCTGGAGGAAGTGACGGTTGATAGAATAACGACATAGTAATGATGCGAACAGAGTAACAACATCGAGGAGTAGCAACATTTGGAGTAACAACTTTGTGAGTAACAGCACCCGGAGTAACAACATCGAATAACATCATCCGGAGTAACAACATCGAGTAGTAGCATCACGAGTAGCAGCATGAGGAGTAACATCATCGAGTTGCAACATCACGAGTAGCAGCACCTAGAGTAACAACATTGAGTAGCAACATCCAAGGAGTAACAACGTCATGAGTAGCAACATCCAAGGAGTAAAAAAATAATGAGTAGAAGCATACAAGGAGTAAGGAGTAACAACATCATGAGTAGAAGCATCCAAGGAGTAACAACATCATGAGTAGCAGCATCCAAGGAGTAACAACATCAATACTTAGGAAATTTTCAAGCTCTGCAATATTACTCGTTAGTAGTAACTCCTGCGAAAAGAAAACAAATAATCGGTAACAGTATATATATATATATATATATATATATATATATATAATTTATTTATTTATTTTAGAGTGAGGATGCAGAGGAAGAGTTCTCTGTGATGATAACCTTCAAACTAGATTTCTCGGAGACATGTTTGATGAAAGCATCCTTAGAGGTGTTGGGTTTGTGTTATATTCTTTCCATGACTAGCCACACGTGGGGGAGGGGGGTAATAGGGGGGGCGAGAGCCCCCTTTTACGTTGTTTCTGGTGCAATGTACGGGGGGGTCACAAGGGGGGCGGTAGCCCCCCCTGTCGGGGTCCAGGGCATCGCCCCAGAAAAAAAAATTTGGTCCTTATTTTTCGGTGGGTGGACCCACCCATGGTTTTGTGCATAGGTTTGCACATGGTTTTGGGGCATGATGGTTTTCGGCCCTTGGTATTTAGTAGATACGGTCAAGGGAACAACGGTTATGTTCTAATCT
The DNA here is from genome assembly GCA_034641835.2 of Pinus albicaulis. Lineage (NCBI taxonomy): Eukaryota > Viridiplantae > Streptophyta > Pinopsida > Pinales > Pinaceae > Pinus > Pinus albicaulis. Next base: position 1,209,832,986 of record CM076584.1, read on the forward strand.
AGGGTTAATGGATTGGGGTTTATGTATGCTTCGGCCTGTATATATATGTGTGTGTGTGTGTGTGTGTGTGTGTGTGTGTGTGTTGTAACACTAAAAGGAATATAATGAAAAATCAAGCTGGTCATCCCAATTTAGGATCCAGGGGAAAATATCTGCGTATATATGTTTTATGTTTTATGCTCTTGCTATTGTTTATTTTATATTTTTAAGATTTGTTTGCAACTAATTTCTGTACAGGGTTAAAACCTACAAGAGGTTGGGTGATGGTATAATATCAGGCGATGTCCATTTGCTACAAAATAAGCACGTGTATCATTAATTGTAATTAGCCCGACTGTTCCATTATCAAATACAATGTCCACCTCATAAGGTCCCATCCAACGAGTGCAAAGCTTTCCCTTAAAATCCTTAAAGAGGGAGTCATAAAGTAATGCCTAGTCTCCCCTATGAAACACCTTGTTTTTTATTTACTTATTGTGCCATTTCATCCTCTACTGCTGAATAGAAGTAGTCCTCTGAACATCCATTGAACATATTTCATCTAGTTCATTAAACTGAGCTAGTCACTACTTCTGGGCATCTGACAGATCCAAACCTACTTTATGAGTTGTTTTGAGCATACTGATTTCAAATTGTATTAGAAACAATGGGGATTTCCCATAAACCAACTTGAATGGTGAAAGCCCAGTTGTGTTCCTCCATGTTGTTCTGTATGCCTAGAGAGATTCAGGAAAATTTTGAGTCCAATTCCGACGATGGTATGCCACAGTTTTTTTCAAGATATTTTCCAGTGTCTTGTTTGTGCTTTCCACTTGTCCATTTGCCTAGGGGTGGTATGGAGATGTCACCCTATGCTTGACCCCATATTTTTGCATAAGCTTTGCTATCATGTGTGATGTAAATTGTGCTCCTCCATCTGAAAAAATCTCCCTCAAAGTACTGTAACAAGCAAAAAATTCTTCAAATATAAAATTTGAAACTGCCTGTTCTGTTGCTTTCGCAACAACTTTGGCTTCTACCCACTTAGTCATGTAATCAGTGCTGACCAAAATGTGAACCTTTTGTTGGGAGGTTGGGTTGAAGGTTCCAACAAAATCGATAGCCCATTTCTCAAAAATTTCGAGGACTACCTGTGGCTACAAAGGCACTTCATCATATCGACCGGGCTACCCCATGCGCTGGCAACTATCACACCTCCAGACATAATTTTGCGCATCCCAAAATACAAAAGGCCAGTAATATCCCATTTGTAACACCTTATGGCCTGTTATTTTATCTGCAAAATGCCCCCCACAATGGCCATCATGGGAAGCCTTCAGCACTTCATAAATATCATCGTTATATACACAAAGTCGAATCTTCTTATCGGCTCCCGTATGAAAGAGGTACCCTGCCATCCGAGAATATCAGGCACTATGATGAATACTTTTTCGATGTTCCCTGTATGACAAATGATGGAGCATCTTCCCTATAAAAAGATAGTTAGCAATATCTATGTACCATGGAGGGTTAGTAGAAATTGAAAACTTATGCTCATCGGGAAAACTATTTTCTATAGGTGTGCATTCATCATTATTATCCATTCTAGACAGAAAATCAGCAACTACATTATGTTTTCCTAGTTTATCTACTATTGTGATATCGAATTCTTGAAGCGATAGAAACCATATTGTAATGCGACCAAGGGTGATAGGTTTATTCATCAAATACCTTATTGTTGCATGATCAATATGTACAAAAGTAGGATACCCAGTGATGTAGTACGAGAACTTGTTGATAGCATAGATGACAGCCAGGAATTATTTTTCAATCACCATGTAATTCAATTCAGTAGGAATTAAATTCTTGCTGACGTAGTAAACTGCATACAGTGTCTTGTCTACCTGCTATCCTAAGACTGCTCGTACTGTTGTCTGAGAGGCATTAGCATGTATGTGAAATGGTAATTCCCAATCAGGTCCTTGAAGGATTGGAGCTTTGCAAACCAATCACTTGATTTTCGTGAAAGCTGCTTCACAGTCTTCTGTCCAAAAAAATTATGCATCTTTTGTTAGCAATTGAAAAAGTGGATGTGCTATTTTAGCAAAATTTTCTATAAAACGTCTGTAATAACCAGCACAACCAATAAAGCTACGTACCTGTGTGGGTTTCTTAGGTACTGGGAAGTGTAGTATTACCTCTACCTTGGTTGGATCAACTCGAATTATAGCAACTGAGAGAAAATGTCCCAATACTATTCCTTCTTCCCTCATCATATGGCATTTACTGTACTCAGAGATACATGGGTTTGTTTACATCTTTCGATTATTTTTTATAGATTTTCCAATCCTTCTTCAAATGAGTTCCCATATGGGGTAAAATCATCCATATATATTTCAACGCTGTCATCAACTAAATCAGAAAAAATTCCCAGAATTGCCCTCTGGAAGGTTGCAGGTGTATTACAGATACCAAATGGGAGAACCCTGTACGCAAAGGTCCCCCATGGGCATGTGAAAGTTTTTTTATCCTGGTCTTCCAGGGCTATCTGGATCTGATTATACCCGCTAAACCCATCTAGAAAGGAGAAGAACTTTTTCCCAACCAGGGTGTCCAGTACTTGGTCAATGAATTGCAAAGGGAAATGATCTTTTTGAGTCGCTTTGTTTAGATCCCTATAGTCTACGCAGATCCATCATTTACCATTCTTTTTGGGAACAATAACCAGTGGGGACACCCATTAGCTATCCGATATGGGGTAAATAAAACCTACATCCAGTAATTTCTATAGTTCGTCTTTGAAAATGTTCTTTAGAGTAGGGTTCATTCTCCGTTGGGGTTGTCTCACGAGACAAAAATCTTCCTTAATATAAATATGATGAGTACATAAAATAGCAGGGATCCCCTTCATGTCAATATAATCCCAGGTGAAAGCTTCCTGATGGTTTTGAAGGACTTTTAAGAGCTACTTTGTCTGGGATTCTGACAGATTCGGGTTAATATTGAGTGTCTTCCTTGGTTCAATTTCAATTGGAATAATATCATGGGATGTATTTAGAGGAATGTCTTCAATTTCATCTTCTGGTTCGATATTTTGCTGAGTCTCACAGCTCATGGCAGGTTCTAAAATTTGACGAGTTGAATCGGAAATAGAACAAGGATCATTAATAAAATTGTTAATGGTATCGTCCTCAGTTTCTGTTTTGAATTGAAGGGCCTGCCCAATGGTAAGGATTGGTATAAATTCTTCATTTTCAAGTTTAGAATATTCCATTAGCAGAGGTTTCTGTCTGGCTAATAGTTTTTCAGATGGGCTGGGTTCTGCAGGAGGATAGAGAGTGAGGTTCTTTGTAACTGTCCCATTTGATATAAATATATGTCCAAATAGACACCCAATATAGGCATCTGCAGTTGCGAGCCAAGGTCTTCCTAAGATCAATGGATGACCACCGACTGAGGATCATGTATTTAATACAAGGAGGTCCACGGGATAGTGCCATGAGTCCACCGAAATAGTAACATCTTCCAACTTCCCTACCGGCTTGATTGTAGACCTATCTGCCAATTCCAAGATAGTAGGGGTTGGATTAATTTTTTCGAGAGATAATGCATTCATTGTTTCGAGGTAATGATATTTATGGCAACACCCAAATCTACCAGTACATTTGGGATTTCAAACCCATTGATTTGTACCATTAGAATTGGGTTCCCTGGGTCCCCATATTTTACAGGCATAGTTTTTCCTAGCATGATGTTAGACAATCTACCCATCACATGAATGGTTAACGAATCCCTTGGTTTCTTCCTAGATTTCTTAGAATATTATTCTTTGAGAGTTTTTGTATATATAGGTACATCTCTCATAGCTTGGAGCAGGGGTATTTTAACGAAAATATTTTGTAATTCCCCTGGGAAGTCAAACTCTACTTGAGGGCTTTGTTTACTCAGAGTCAATATTTCAGGATATGGTGGAGTAATTGGACGACCCTGGTTAAGAGAAAGTTGGGAGGTGTTTGATTTATCATTTTTTGGTCTGGTTTATCCCCAAATGTTTTTGGTTTAGGTTCTATAACTTCACTGTCGGTCTATTCTATGATAATAGGTGAAGTTGGAGCATTCACTACCTGCCCTAATCGTAAGTTTATATCATTAAGTCCTGCGGTAGAAATGCTATATGATGGAAGGTTAAGGGTGTCATTTTTTTGGACCCATTTATTATTAGGATTCGGATTGGGTTGGATAGGAAGTTGGGGTCGAAGGGATGGGTTTCCTAGAGTTACAATTGAGGGAAACTGAAGTTGTTGTTGAGGCATGGATTGGGGAAACTGCCCATTAGGAGAGGGTCCTCACCAGTTCTGAGCCCATGAAGGATTCAAACTAGTCTGGGGAACACATTGTTGCTAGGGTTAATATTGATACTGAGACCACATTGGTGAAAAAGGTACAGACTAGGGACCCATATTAAAATTATTAAAATACTAAGATGGGTCCTGGGGCATACCTGGATTCATAATCGGTGGTCGAGGTTTCCATAGATTCTTCGGTCCCATGAAGTACAGTTGATCTACCGCATTTTATTCACTTTCCCCTTGAAAAACTGCCTTCAATCATGACAAGGAAGGGCACAAACTGGTCGCATGGGTCTGTTCGCAAGATGCGCAGGCTTCAACTGTGTTTGATGGGCATTCTTTCAGCGGATGCTTCTTTCTGCACTGTGGGCAGAATATGGCCATAGTATTCTCTAACTCCATTTGTTTCTATTTCACTTGCAAAGTGTCCATCTGGGCATATAATGTACTTAGGATATCAGTCCTTAGGTTATCCAGTAGGTTTCTGATTTCTTCCTTTGTGACCCCTCTACTAAAATTTTTTGATGACCGAATTCCTTGTCCACTTCTTGTAGCCCCTCATGAACACTGAATGCATAGCTCACAGATAGTGTCGAAGTCTTCCTTTGAAATGTCCCCCTTTCCTACTATGTTCAAAAGTTTCAGGGAATCTTCCCTAAGTTCCTGGAGAAGGTTGATCTTCATAATATCTTTATCCAAGTCACTATGGCCTGATCTTTGCAGTATGTATTTGAATCATTCCACACAATTTTCCATACTCTTGTTTTCTTTCTATGAAAAATTAAAAATATCCTCTTTGATCTCACGAGATTTACAGTAATCCTGGTATTTCTCCAAAAATACTTCCTTCATCGCATCCCATGAGGAGATAGTCTTCCCCCCTAAACCCATGAACCATCGCAGGGTTTTCCCTTTTAAAGTAGCAAGAAATATTTTTAACTTCTAAGCATCAGAAATATAATCGTACCCTCGACATACAATGTCAAATTTGAAGAGGAATGTATCGGGGTTTTTAGAGGAAAGCCCATGAAAATTAGGCAGATTTGTTAAAGGAATGGGCTTCATCGGTGCATCACCTATAATGTTTCTAATTAGAAAATCAATAGAGGAACTTGTAGGTGCCATGAATATTCTCCAATACTCACCTGGGATTTCAACTGGTTCTACAACTGATAAATTGGGTGATTCAACTGCAGGAAGTTTCACAACACTCCCTTGGTCTTGTGGTTATGTGAACTCCTTCAGGAGTTCTTATTCCCAATTGGAATTTCTCAATTCAACTGCAGGAGGTTTCACATCACTCCCTTGGTCTAGTGGTGACGCAAACTCCTTCAAGAGTTCTTCTGACCCCTTGCTTGTTATTTCTTCCCCATCTGCTGGAAGGAGGGGTATCTCTTCCACTGATACCTTATTTATTCCTCCTTCTGTTATTGAAATAATTTCCTCTAGTACCGTGGATGGTACTGGCTTCTCAACCAACTGTCCTTCGGACTTCATCTGAACCCTTGCCCTGACAGCAACACAAGAAGATGCTTCTGATTTAGCCTTTGCAATGATCTTCTGGATATATGTCTTCCTTCCAAAATCCTTTCCCTTCTTTGGGGGTTTTCCTCTGCCCCTCTTATTCAGATCTTTGTTCATGCAATTGGTGGGAATAAATCATTAAAATAACAGAAGTGCTCAGGACCCAGAGAAGGACGGATAGTTTCCTCCCCGAGACGAGAGAGAAAATAAAATAAACTAAAAAAAATCAAAGTTTAGAACCTGAATTAGGGTGATCAAATACCCTCCCCAGGACGAGAAATTGGCCCTTCAGAAAAATAATCAAAAATCAGAAAAGCAGAATACTACACTCAAGACTTAGAGCAGGGTAACAAATTCCCTCCCCAAGACGAGAGATTAGTTCTAAAAAAAAATGAAAAAGCAAAGAAAACAACACACTACGCCTAGGACTTAGAGCAGGGTAAAAAATTCCCTCCCCAAGACTAGAGATTAGTCTTAAAAAGCAATGAAAAAGTAGAGAAAACATAACACTATGCTCAGGACTTAGAGCAGGGTAATGAGATTAATCCTTATATCAATTGCAGATTGTGTTCTTGCACCTATTAGCCTTCTCCGGCAACGACACCAAAATGTTGGTGTCCAAGTGTGAACAAATATTCAAACCCTTTTTCCACATTAATTATCAATCCAGGTGCGTTGATTATTGCAAGACTAACGCGCACAGTATATGCAAGACCAATAACATAATCCGCTATTGAACACAGGTTTAATAATTAAGACAAGCAAGCTACTGTAACAAAAATTAAAGATAAATCGCAGAATTATAAAATTATTCACAACAATTACAGAATGATACTGAAACAATAGTTACAATAACAAACAGAAATACGAAATCAACAAAAGGGAAATAACGCATCACCTGATCAGAAGAGTGGGCCCAAATCTCTGATCAGGGCTACTGTAAATTCACAGATTACAAATAGAACAACAAAACGATGTGCATTCAATTGATTAAAAATACTTTTGTTACAATATCGGTCTCTTCCTGCTTAACCCCAATTCATAGCCCCGAGGCCCTTTTTATACAAATGTTCAAGAACCCGTCTTTTTCATCTAACAACTAACTATCTACAAATATACAATTGTTACAACAACCAATTAGTTGCCGAGAGGAAACCTCGAAAGGCCTGAAATAGATCTAGGGTAAGTTGGAATCTATTGCGTTGTTGCAGCATATCGAGATAATGCTGATAATTCAGAGTTGCGTCATGATTTGCAGATGTAATCCATTTACCTTCTGAATCTGTGGAAATAGAAAAGTTAATACTTGCATAGGTAGAATCTCCACGACTATTACTTCATTAATCAAACATTCCATATAAAACATTGAAAATGGATTTACCTCGTGTGTTTAGAACAATTAATGATACCAAGAGGTAAAAAAGTGGGTGAAAAAGAAGAGAGAAATATACAGATTTGGTACCCAACACTATGCATCCTTGATCTTGACCTTGAATTGCTTGGACACCATTTTCAAGGGATTATGAAGACTAAATCTTTGTAAATTTTCTAAACCATGATGAAAATGTTAATGATTATGCACAAAGTCATTTTTTTAACCAATTCATAAGAGGCTAATGACAAATATCAATTCACTAACACAAGGTAAAGTATTCTAAAATATGTCAATTTCAATGGGAAGAAATCATTATTTTATGTTTAAAATAAAAATGTAATTATGGAATATGTTATGGTTTTGGTTGTCAACGCCTATTCAAAGCATGCTATAATCTATCTAGATAAGATATTAGCTATGGGATAGTTATTACAAAGTATCCATGAAGATTATAATCATTTATTGCACATGTCATCTCTGGTATGATTTACATTTTAGGATGGTTTCCATAGGCTATTTGGAATGTCATTTTCAAAATTTTTCTTGTGAGATTGGGAATGGTGTAGAATGCATTGAACAATGTCGATGATAACCAACTAACATAAGACATATATTGGAAAATAATTTGGTACAGTGTATGTTGGAATTTAATAGCATTTAATAATTCATCTTTGTGGCTTTTTAATAGCCCATAATTTCTAGGGGTATGAGAATATTTTTGGATAACACTTTTCTGAATATTCAAGTGTAGGAACAATAGGAAAGTGATTATTTCTAGTAGTGTTATATATTGTACTTTTAAGCTCGTAGCTTTGAGAGTTGAGCATATCAAGCATTTTTTCTTCCATTAGTATCATCTGATTTCCTTTACTCGCATTAAAAATAACTATGTTTGGATTCGTAATAAGGTTTTTAATACTTTAAATCATTCTTAATTTGAACTTTTAAATTTTGAAAAATGTAAAAATGTTTATGAAAAATATATTAAAAATAAATAAAATATTTCATATAATTCTTGTGTGGTTTAGTATTTTATGTATTTTGTTGGGTTTGGAAGTTCAATTTAACTAATTTATTAGTACAATGCAATAAATATTTTTATAGAGAGAATGGCTATGAGTTATTTTATTAGTATTTTTGAGAATTTGTTATATTCTTTGCAAGATTATTTTATTATTAGCGGGTGGTTGATCGTAGGGGGTCTTTTGCATCTATTTTTTATTATTTTAGTACCTGATTTTCACTTTTAGCGATTTTGTGGTGCATGGTGGTTTAGTCAATGGATTTGTAGCTTCGATTAAGGAACTATGATTGTATTCTAATCTAGGGTAAATGGATTGGCAGTTGGTAGAATATATGTGTCAATGTATGTGTCGTGTCATTGCATCTGTTTTGTATCATTAAGAATCTATTTACAACAATTAATTGTACAGGGTTAAAATCTACAAGCATAAAGGGCTAAAGACTTTTATAGATGTCATGCCATGATTCTTATAATTTAATAACTATTTATTTAAACTAGCCTAGATCCATTTTAACTTCGGATCTATCAAGCGCCGAGAGGGATCAAATCTCTCGAGGTGAAAACCTCTTTTTTGAGTGAAAAACTTGAGGAAAGGTTTTCCCCTTGAGAGATTTGATCCCTCTTGACGCTTGATAGATCCGGATTTAAGATGGATCTAGGCTGGTTTCAGTCATGTGCGACCAAGGAAAATCTATTGATAATATGAGGAACATATACTTAATTTTATCAATAATATGTAAATACATCTAATATTAACATAACCATTTTAAATATGTTAAATATGTCTCAGATTTATTGAGTCATTTTAATTTTAGATTTGATTAGTTACCTCAGTTTGTTGAGATGATAAATATTGTAAAATAATTAATGATGAAATAAAATTTTGAATGCAAAGTGACAATGTAATAATATTGAATGATAGAAACTGTGAATAATAAAAATGTATTCAATTATGAATAGTCTTCATTGTGATCGATTTCAAACTATTTTCTTCTACTATTCTTATTTTCACCCATGTTAGTTTTGTCATATTTTCATATTGATTATTTGAAAATGACAGTTGGAATCGTAAACCATTTAAATATTTAGCTCGAGCTATTGTAGTAAACATAATACCTTGTCTCTCTTGCTCTCCAATATTAATAGGTTGAATTACTATAACACAAAAAACAATGTACATTGTCAATAATTTTTTGTGCTTACACTGAAATCATTGCACACACACTATTAATCCAATGACTTTAAAATTAATGTATCATCATACATCCAATTACATCAAATTAGAAATCAACATATACACTGAAATCAATGCAACTAATGCAAGAAATCAAATAATAATAGAAAGAAACATCTACACTAAAATCAATGCATCTAATGCAAGTAATCAAATATGATTAGAAATCAACATCTACACTCAAATAAATGAGTCTAGTGCAAGTAGGAAAATAGGATTTAAAACCAACAACCACACTGAAATCAATGCATCTAGTGAAAGCAATCAAATAGGATTAGAAATCACCATCTACATTGAAATAAATGCATTTAGTGCAAGAAATCAAATAGGATTATAAATCATCTACATTTAAATCAATGCATTTGGTTAAATCATCTAAATTTAAATCAATGCATTTAGCGCAAGCAATCAAATATAATTAGAAATCAACATCTACATTGAAATTCATGCATCTAGTGCAAGCAATCAAATAAGATTAGAAATCACAATCTACACTGAAATTAAGACATTTAGTGAAAGTAATCAAATAGGATTAGAAATCACCATCTACACTAAAATAAATGCATTCAGTGCAAGAAATCAAATAGCATTAAAAATAATCTACATTGAAATCAATTCATCTAGTGCAAGAAATCAAATACAACCAAAAATCAAAATCTACATTAAAATTAATGCATCCAGTGAAATCAATCAAATAGGATTAGAAATCATCATCTACATTGAAATTAATGCATTTAGTGCAAGCAATCAAATAGGATTAGAAATCATCTACATTAAAATCAATCCATCTAGTGTAAGTAATCAAATATCATTAGAAATCAACATCTACACCAAAATCAATTCATCTAGTGCAAGAAATCAAATAGGATTTGAAATCACCATCTACACTGAAATCAATGCATCTACTGCAAGAAATATTCTTCCCTCTCTCCCCCATATATATCTACATATCCCTCCATCTCTCCTTATTTTTCTCTTTATCTCACCCCACCAAACACACACTCTATCTGACTCCATATCTATCAATTTCCTTGTCCCTCCCTCATTCTCTTCATCTATATTTTTTTCTCTTCACCTTACATCTATATCTATATCTCACTCTATCTCTCTATATCAACTACAAAACATAATCTCTCTTTCTCCAATTTACCTATCTATCTATCTATCACTACCTCCTCCTCCTCCTCTCTCTCTTTCTCTCTCTTCCCCTTCCCTCCCTCTCTCTCGCTTCTATCTCTCTTCCTTCCTGCAACCATTTCTCCCTCTCTCTCCATCTTCTTTATCACTCCCTCTCTCTCTCTCTCCACCTTTCACCCTCTATGTATTTATTCTTACCTACCGCTCTCTCCCTCTCCACCTTCATATCTCTTTCCCTACCTCTCTTTACTCTCTCTCTTCCTTTCTCTCCCCCCCCCTCTCTATCTTCACCTTCCAACTTTGTTACCATATTCCTCTCTCTCTCTCTCCTTCTCTCCCCCATTCTCTCCATATCTCCTTATTTGTCTCTTTATCTCACCCCAAAACATACACACTCCCTCTTCATCTCTCCCTTGTCACTCCCTCTCTCTCTCCACTACTCACTCTCTATGTATTTCTTCTTCCCTCCCTCTCTCCTCATCCAGCTCCATCTCTCAATCCCTCCCTCTCTCCTCTTCTCTTTCAAGCCTCCTCTCTTTTCCTTCCTATCTCTCCCTTTCTCTCATACCTCCCTTTCTCTTCCCCCATCTCTCTCTCGCTCTCTCAATCCCTCCCTCTCTCCTCCTCTCTTTCAAGTCCCCTCTCTTTTCCTTCCTCTCTCTCCCTTTATCTCCTACCTCCCTTTATATTCCCCCATCTATCTCTCTCTCTCTCTCTCTCTCCTAGAATCCTCTCTTCCCCCATCACTCTCTTCCTCTCTCTCATCATTCCTCTCTTGCCTCCTTCTATTTGACCCCCTAGCTCTCTTTATTTCTCTCTCTCTCTCTGTCCTCCAATCCTCTCTCTTACCCCATCACTCTATCTCACTCTCCAACTATCTTATTGTTTCTCTCCCCCCTTGTCTCCATCACTCCCCATTTCTCCTTCTCTCCCCCCTTGTCTCCATCACTCCTATGTATCTTTATCTCACCCATAAGCATACACACTCTCTCTCCATCTCTCCCTTGTCACTCCCTCTCTATGTATTTCTTCTTCCTTTCCTCGCTCTTCCTCCAACTCCATCTCTCCTCCTCCTCTCATCCTTTCTCTCTCATCCTTTCTCTCTCTTCCTTTCTCTCCTACCTCCCTCTCCCTTCCCCCTTCTCTCTCTCTCCATCTCACTCTCTACCCTCCAATCCTCTCTCCTTCTCCCTCCCTCTCTCCTTATCTTTCTCCCACATCCATCTTTGTGTCTCTCTCTCTCCCTCTCTTGCCCTTCTCTAACTCTCTCACTCTTCTCCCTCTCTCTCTCTTCATTCCTCTTCTCCCCTCTCCTTCAATTTATCTCCGTATCTCCCTTGTCACTCCCCTTATTTCTCCACCTCTATCATATATCATGATATATTAATATATATTACAATATAATAAATTTAATATTGTATTAATCTATACATATTAAATTTAATAATATTAATGTTAGGGTTAATAATGGTTTTTTTTTGGCATGGTATTAATAATAAGTTGGTCCATGGTATTTGACCCTTACACTTCATATATAATTAGATTGATTTCTAATCGTATTTGATATATTTTTATTTATTTACCTTACCTCTTTATACCTCTTTTATATTTATTTATTTACCATACCTCTTTTATAAATATGTTATTTGGCCCATGGTATTATTAATAATTTGTCCCATGGTATTGATAATAATTTGTCCCATAGGCTTCACCTAAATAAAAGCTCTTTTTGAGTTTTTGTAAATATAAAATGGTTTATTGAGTAAAGGTAAAAATCGGTTTTATTTATTTACCATACCTCCTGAGTAATATAAAAAGAGGTTTTATTTATTTACCATACCTATGGTTTATTTATATTTTTACTTATTTACCATATCTCTTTTTTGAGTGTTAGTAAACCTCTTCATATTTTAAGTTTATATCATTTAAATTTATTTTTAATGAATTTTTAATTGTTCATTTATATGTTTATGTAAGTTATTGTTCAAGCCTACATTTTTTTTTGGCTTCTCACATAATTACACATTGGGGTCATATTGAGCTATAGAATGCGCCTCTCGGCGCAATAATGTAGCATGATGATTCAAGAAAGTCATACTTGTAGTCAATAGATGTCATAATATCTTAGATCTATTTAATATCTTAGATCTCTTTCATTTTTAATAAGTTTACTTTTATTAATGTTATAATCAAATTTTCCTTTCACATGTTGGCAAGCATTAACACTTGATCCATATGTGGTGGGAAATGTTGATATTCTTATTGATTCTAACCTATTAGCCATTATCATAAAGGCCTTGAATGTAAAATTATATGATATCCCTTTTTCTACCCCTATTGTAAAGATCACTATGAGTTGTAATTCATGTAAATAATGTGGAAATACAAAAAATGTCTAGGTTGGAGGAGTGGACATGGACTCAGTGGTATGAGGAGGAGGAGTTGCTTGTGCTGAGTGTCAACCCAACCTACTGTATTTATTTTACCACATATACCCATGATAAATTTATGACCCTACTAGTGAAAGCGTTGAAGTGAATTTTGGGTTTCCTAAGTAAAGGACAAGCCTATACACTCTCTGTCCTCGAGGGACATGTGGAAGTTAACTCACAAGGGAGAAGACATACAGAAGAAGGTGGAAAGTATGTGTGAGTAGGAAATAATGGTATGTGCAAACAAACAAAGAATGGACACACTCAGATATGAAAACACAGTATGTGGCATCAAACTGAGAGAGCTCGCAAAAGAGAACGCAAGGACACAGTGTATGCGTAAGAGTGGAAGTAAACTAAAGATCATGGAATAAGGTGAAGAAAAAGAGGAGCAGATGGAGTCGCTAATTGAGTGATATAGATATTTTGTGATGTTTAATAGGTCGAGACCCCGAGTGCTCTGGATTCACTGTGGTGCCTAACAGGTGGAGACACAATGTGCTTTGGATTCATGTTGGTTTTAAAAGTGGAGACATCGTGGGCTCTAGAATCCTGTAGTGTGAAGTAGGTGGAAACACGGTGGGATCTATATACCTGTAGTGTTTGACTAGTGAAACATTGTGTGCTTTAGACTCTTGGTTAGAAGGTGGAGGCACTATTTTCTCCTGATTCTTGTGTGATCTTGTTGACTTGTACTGGTGTGAATTCCCTTGAGCACTTAACTCCTAGTACTCAATATCTTGCTCGAGGGTGGTCAACTACAAGAAATATTTCATTTTAGTTGGTCTATATTTGGGTGGAGAGTTGAAGTCCCTCCCTTAGTTTTCAATCGTTCAATTTATACATATAAGTGTATTTACTTGTGTTTATGTTGCAGTATAAAAGATGAATTTTGTTGTTATTTTTTTATGACAATGAATGTATCAACACTATTAATGGAGGGAATGTGATATTATTGTGTGTCTATGATGATATGGGATGTGTATTCTCTCGTGGTTATGAGGTGCTCGGAAGCCTATATGTTTGCTAACACTTTCCTAAGTTACAAAGTTATTTACATGATTATGTATGATTTCTTGATGTGTTCAACTGAATGTCACTATGTGTGATTTCCATTGTTTGATATGATATGAATATCATGGATCTTTGTGGCTTAAAGACTATTGAAAGTCTATGGTTGGTGTTTTGTATAATGTGATATATCAATAACATTGATGGATTTTATGTGGGATGCAATATGTGGTTTAATATTATGTTGATATGAAATTATAGTGGAGTATTAGCTATGGGTGAGCTTGTTACACTATATAATTAGGTTTGATTGTTCTGTCCATTTCATGTTTTCTTTATATGTATGATGCCTTGAAATATCAACGTTGGAAATGGTTTTATCCCTATTGAATGTTGGTGTTCTGAAAAATGCTAGGCTTTAAGGAAAGCTTGGAAAAAGTTCTTAAAACCCTTAGAGTTTCTAATTCTGGGTATCCCGGAGAATCAGGAAGTATCTAAGGTTGGATAAGTCCTTAGTAGGGTTTTATATCCAGGAAAGATGCATTATATACCTGGTTGATGTATCTGGTAGTCCAAGCATTCGGTTGGTTTGCACTTGTGCATTCTTGGGAATGCACCCAAATTCAAAATGATCAAAATATATCACAAAGGAAGTAAGTAAAAGGAATATCTAGGGTGGGACTCACTTGAGTGTTCAAAGGCTGGAAGCCAAATTTCATATTATGAGTGGTACATTCATTGTGTGGATACTTGGTGAATTATAGACGCAAGGCTTAGATGTCTTAGATGTGAATTTTGGAAAAGCAAGTGTATCTGGGGTGGACCCCATAGGAGATCATCTTGGCTTGAAGCTATATTTATTTAAGTGTAGGATGTATCTAGGATCTAGGACTTCTGGGGTTGAGGGCATGGAAAAACATTTTAAAGCCTCAAATGTGGGTTAGGGCCAGATTCCTTGAATGCTTGGTTTAGGGGTATAAGGAGGATGCCACTTGGGAATTTCATGTGCACTGATATTTCCCTCAAGACCATATATAACACATAAGTGTGGAAACACACGAAGAGTTCGGCCCCTATGGGACCTGCAAGTGTGGCTGAAGTGGAAAGTGCCATGGATGTATGACCATGGCCGCGTGGATGCCATGTAGTTGTTGTGGATGACATGGAAAGGCTACATGGGTCTGACGTGGGTGCCACTTGACAACACATCACTAATGTGGCAAGGATTAATTGGTCAATATTTGAAAGGGCATAACTTTCAACCCAGATATCAGATTGGGATAAAATTTGTATTGTCGGAAAGCTCTCAATGAGCTGAATGTGATGGTTTTATCCAAAGTTAATTCCATAATATTTGGAGAAATATGATTTTTTAGCCCCATCTTTATAATGATACCATGGGGGTTAGGTTAGTTGAAAGTAACACCTCTCATCAGCCTAGGAAGTCCAAGGGGCTGGGAGGGATTTCTACAAATCCCCTCTTTCTAGATAAGCACTCAACCAATATACCAAAAACAAAATATCACAACAAATAAATTCAACCAATATATTAGATCTTCTATCAATATAATTTCAAAATACCTTCTTGCTAAACAAATAACTCAACCATCATATCACAAGAAAAAATACCATAGAAAAAAAACTCAACCATTATATTCTTATCTGTTTTATTAATATAACATTGAATTACATGTTGGAGCAACTTTTTGAGTTACAAAAATATATTTATGGAAGGCCATAAACAACCATGGCTAATAACACATTTTTTTGGGAAAATAGGAAATGATAATTCTAGAATTACCCCTTAGACGACTATAAATGACCATAATGGAACATATTTGATGGTTGGTTCGACCCTCCCCTTTGATTCCACAACCCAACAAATGATGGCTTGCCCTACTGATAATATACAAAATACAGATGGAAAATACAACCTACCAAAAATCCCATTATCTTTAGTTGTACCCATGACCTGTCAATGAGATGAATCTTTAGTAATAAATACACGTGAAAGATTTGAGTGAATTTTCCTTTTGAGTAGCAAAGGTGAATTTGTTTTTCCATCAAAACCATTTTGCTCAAGGGTTCACACTCTAAAGCCACAAGATCTCTCCAAATAAATATGAGGAAATTCTTATGCATGTTGACAGAGTGAACTCCAATTTCCCTTTTTATCATTAGAATACCATGGGTCTCTCTTTATAAAATTTTTCTTTTTTCTTTTTTTCTCCCTTGGAGTGATCATTCAGAGAGGGACATTACAATGAAGAAGGACAACAACTAATTTTTGGCATTGTTTGCTTCTAATGAACCACATGAGGTTGTGGCTCAAAAGTGTAAGACTCTAATGACTAGAATTAGAAAATATGGAGCATGCACCAACTTAAATTGATTAATTAATCATATTTCTTTATAATTTTTGTTTACCCTTATAGTTGATACTTTTTTTTTAAGCATAATTTTTTGAGATAAGTAGATCCTATGAATGAGGTTAGGGTAATCATTAGCCCCGTGCCTAATTTTTCATAGTGTCTCATCACTAGTCACATCTCAACTACATTAGTTTCCCCTATGTCTACCAGTCGCAATCCCTACACTGTTGAAATGGCACCCCAAGGGGGATTCTGATTTAATTTCCCCTTAATTAAATTAGAAGTAAAAGTTTCACCTCCATCACATAACAAATTGTAAGTGTTAACTGAGACAAGAAGACTTATTTACCCCAGTCATTTCAATTTGGAGGTCAAACTAGAGGCAGGTAGGGTGTCTCTTAGTTTTTAGGAGCCCTGGTTGAGATATTTGTGAGTTGTAATTAGTTAACTCAAGTATTTGAGTTAAAATCAGTTTAAATAGTTCTAACTGAGAGATGAGCTAGTCATATTTCCAGTGAATTAAATATGATTTAATTCATAAGTAGTGATCAATATGTCAATTGATCATTCACTATAAATAGATGTTACATGGCAGTTCTGGAAGGCCCAATTGAGATTGGGGTTAAAGGGAAGATAAGTATCAGTTGTATAATTATAATATTGTATAGTTCATGCATGAGGTCATCAGGAAGCCTTGGATGTATTCCAAAATCATTAATTGGGAATTTCTTAATTAATAGGGGCTCAATTAGCCCAGGAATTCATAAGCAAGGCTTGTCAGGCAGATGCAAGCAAGTTGTTATATATTGGACCAAACTTACTTAGTTAAGGGCAAGATTAGAGTAAGACAGTCAGAAGAGTGCAGAGGTTTCTCAAGAAGGGAAATATCATTGTATTGTTTCATTTTCCCGACTTTATGAAATATACAGATAGCGGGGTTTTTTAGCTGAGGCTTTCCCCAGATACATCTTGCGTTGTGTGATTGATATTTCTTTCTCTTACTTTTTTACGTGATTGTGCCATCGAAATTGGTTTATGAAATTTGTAGAAGTGATTTTGTATTTTTTTTTAGTACATTACAAGATCATTTGGATCCATTTAGATAATTTCTACATGGTATTAGAGTAGTAATCACAATAGAAGAGAAGAACAAAAGTTTGATTTGAACAGGTACATCGAATTTGCAGATTTATTCTTCAGGACCAACAAAAAATCAAGATGTCTTTCACTGGTTTGAGACTTGAATATTCCATTGACGGAAATTCGAATTACATAGCATGGAAGGATAGGATGGATGCAGTGCTAGAGGAAAACATACTAAAGGAATTCATAGATAGTGATATTCCCCAGCCCGCAGCAAAAGATGCTCAACTTATTTATGCATGGAAGAAGAATGTAGCAAAGGCGAGAAGGATATTGTTAGAAGGAGTTTGAGATCATATTGTCTCGAACCTCCATGGAAATGAGACTCCATATGCTATGTGGAAGGCCTTAACAGATCTGTTTAAGAATAGTAGCAAACATTGGAAGTTAGCGCTAAAGGAAAAGATCAGAAAGATAAATATGGAGAAGGGTGACATGATTCCAACACTATAAGGAAAAGACCCTCTAGTGGATGTTTTCTAGGAACCCCTTATAAAAATACCCCAGACATCCATTTGTAGTGGAGTTTTTTTACGGATGTTTTTCTTCTGGTGCGCTTATCATCCTAAACTGCACTAGTGCGTTCAACTAGAGAAAGCACTAGTGCACACAAAACATTGGCACACCAGGACATTGTGCGCTCCATAGAAACCCGCCCGATGCGTCTTATTACTGTAGCGTACCAGTGCTTTACAAATATTCCGCACCAGTGCATCCTAAAACCCCACGCCAAAACTAAAATAGCCCGGTGCAATCTGAAGAAACTGCATTAGTGTGCCTATAAAAACCCGCGCATCAGAACAGGGTTAAATAAAAAAAAATTACGGCCAAAAATCCACATTTTTCACTTTTCAATGCTCCAGAGCTCTCAAGCACCGATGCAAATTTACCTTGTTTGAGGTGCCCTGCCATCGATGCTCCCATTGCACACACTGATGTTGTCCATTGCTCACCATCTCCATTTTAAATTTTTCAAAACGGTGGGAAAATTTAGTTTTTCAAATTCTACAGCCAATATGCCTCCTCGATGGAAAAATGTACAGGTATTTTCCTTGTTTTTCCATAATTAAATATTTTAGTGGATTATTTTTGTAAATTAGCTTAAAATTCACCTTCTTTAAAAAAAAAAAAATCTTGTGCGGTGTGCTCGAGCCATTCGGCTCGCCCCGGTTCGCAGTGCTACCTGTAAATTTACAGGTCACACCACCACCGGTGCTGATTGTAAATTTAAAGGTCACACCACCATCGGTGCTAACGGTATCTGCACCGATTCCAGGGCAATACCAAAAGGCACACCGCGATTTTTAAAATTTAAAAAAAGTGTGGTGTAGTCGGTTACCTGGTCGCTTCATTGACCCTATCGAATAGCGGGAATGCGGTGCGTTGACAGAAATATCTGCCCCGAGGTGGGTAATTTTGTCAGCGCACTACATTCCAGCTATTCGACATGGTCAATGGTGCGGCCTTGGTTTGGTTTTATTTGGATTGTTCCATGAGATCGCACATTCATGCTTGGAATATGGCACGGGGGTGACTGGTTGAAAGAGATATTTGGTTTAGCCTAGTCTATGGTCGGGTGGTACGTGGAAGTCCCATACCTGGCTGCATTTTTCATATGTCAATAAGAGCTTGTTTCCTCTTGTATTTTATGGATAAATTTACTACTTATTATATGGTTTATATGGTTGTTATATCTTTGTTATTTCTATTTTTTATATGTTTATTATGAGTATGTTTTATAACAATGATGGTGTATGGCTCTCATCATGTTTTGATGAATAGATAAATGAACAATGAATATATGACCTAATAGTTGATAATTCAAATATTGTGATGAGGTATCAATGCTTCTTAATGATTATCAGATAAGTATGATACCCCTATGCTCAGATCTATTTTTATGACCTGTAGGATGCATATTTTTGATATGTTTGATGAAATGCCTATAATGGCTAGTAGGTGTCTAGTCAATTTCTTGGTCAAGTTTGTTATTAAAAGAATTGTCTTCATGTCTTTTATGAGTTCTAGAAGTTTCATAAGTTTATGGGCAGTGATTGGGTCCCTGCCCTAGAAAATATCCTTAAATCCCAGAGTCATTGGCATAACACTGGTAGAAAAAAGGCTACAGTCGCACTCAGGCAACATGGGAGTGACTGGGCCTGTTAGTCACTTGGAAGGCTTGGCAAGGGAGCGACTGGGGATCTAGGTTAGTAAAATTTCAAGTTACCTAAGGGGTTGGTCACCTAAAAAGGTTGGTTGGCTCCTGGAGGTTCTGTGGGATGTGTGAAAGGTTATTTTGGTTGTGTTTTGTTTGTTCTACTTCCTTAAGGTGACCTAGGAGGTTGCATCACATTATAGTGGCCTCTCGTTGCATGTTTACCCTGGTGGACTGGTTATCTTGGGTAAATTCGAGAGGAGGGTGTTATATAGTGGTATTAGAGCATGGTTCACCCTTTAGACTGGATGGGTGGTGTTTGTGTTGGTCATGCATTCATGTTGGTTACATATGTGTTCTTTATTTTTGTGGACTATGTGTTTGTTGTGGAGGCATGGCATTGGTCATGGTTGTAGTGGTGTCGCCATGGGAAATTTGATGGTGTCATTGACTGGATTTGGTCATCATGAGTTTATGTTGGTGATGAATTGGTTGTGCATTTTTTATACATGTCTATGTTTAAATGTTGTTATGCATACAATGATATGGTTGTAGTTTCCATGCATGAGGTCATAATGTGTGGTGGGTATGGTCATGTATTGATTACTGGATAATGGTTGAGATGATGATTAAAAGTTGATATGATTATTTTTATATATGTATTGTTATAATATGGTTGATATTGCAGATGAGATATCATCCTTGAACTATATTGAGGTATGTTGATTATGTTTATGTTTTGGTTTAACTGACATAGTATGCCTTGTAGGAAAGAGATCAAATATGACTAGTAAAATGGTAGACTACAGTTCACGAGAATCTCCCTATGGATAAGATGAGCAACGCGTTGTTGGGCACTCTTTTGACTTGGAAGACACACTAAGAATTTTAAAGTCAGAAATAAGGAGTTGTGAAGCAAACAATGATAGAATCATGCAGGCATAGGAGAAACAAGCAGAAGCCAATGCAATAATTATTCATAGGACTCAGGAGAAACAAGAAGAAGCCAATGCAGAGACAAGGACCACTTCGGATCAGCCATGGATAGGAGGATGGGACTAATTTGGCATATGGTAGGAGATATCGTAGTGGGAACAATTCATATAGAGATGAACTGATCAGAGATAGTAGGTTCTTGGATACTCCGAATAGGAGAGGCAATGAACACAGGTACTATTCTAGATCTGGTTTTGACAAGTATCATGGTCATCATCGTTATCTTCCTTACAGGAAGAGTGATAGGGGATATTTTCTTGGTGAGTTCAAGAAATAAAATCCACCTAAATGTGATGGAGAAAATAAGTTCTTCATGTTGCACAATTATTCAGAGAACATGAAGGCCAGAATAGCTACATTCAATCTTACAGGTAAAGTAGTCATTTGGTGGGAAGATGTAAATAATGTGAGAGATATCTATGAAGAGGATTTGACTTGGAGTGATTTTGAGAGACTATTCAGGAAGAAGTATATATCGTAGAGATACTATGATGACATGGTGAAAGAATTCTATGAGATGAATATGAGATCTATGATCGATGAAGATTACACTAGAAAATTCTTGGAGTTATTGAGGTATGTGCCTTGTTTGAAGGAAGAGAAAGTGAAGATTCATAGATTTGTTAGTGGGTTGCTAGTAGCATTCAAGGACATGATTGAGTTTTATGAGCCTATATCATTGGAGGAGGCCATTCGGAAGCTAAAGAATTGTTATGAGCAATCAAAGTGTAGATATGAGATTAATCCAGAATGGAAAAAAAATTCAAAGAACAAAGTAAAATAGGAAAAGAAGAGAGAAAGACCCTGGGAAACAGGTAATAAAAATAATGTTGCACCACCTAAGAAGTTCAATGCATATGACAAAGGGCAATGACTTCGGTTTGAGGAGAGGAACAAGGGTGAGGGTTGGAAACCCTTGCAGTGTTGGAATTGTGGAGGAGAGCATCATAGGCGATATTATCCACAACATTATGGTTGTAGACCGCAGATCTATAATGCTCAGGAGGCGCAAATAGTGGGGGATGTTGGAAAAACTATTCCTCAGATCTATGCAGCATTGGATAATAGGAAGACATATCACCAGGCATCTATTATCAAGATGGATGGTAAGCTTTGTGATCAAGTTGTTTATGTTTTGATTGACCCTGGATATAGTTATAGATATGTTAATCCTGACCTGATAGATAAGTGTGGTTTGAATAAAGAAGTGCATGTAGAGTCTTGGTTAGGGAAGTTGGCTACATGTACAAAGAAAAGAGTTCATCATTGGGTAAGAGCTTGTGCATTTGAGTTGAATGGTATGCCTACATCAACACATTTTAATGTACTTGTGTTGGGATAATACAATATGTTGTAGGGTATGGATTGGTTGTATCTTCATAGGACCAAGGTGGATTGTTATGAAAAATCCATTGAGTGCTTGGATGAAAATGGAGAATAGAGAATCTTACAGGGTAAGAAGAAGGCAACATCAGTTAGAATGGTCACAATTATGCAGGTAAAGCAAAGTCATAGGAAAGGGCATGTGTTATTCACAATACATATTTCCAATGACAAAGGTAAGGAAGTTGAGGATGAAAATTTCTTCAGTAGGTACCCAGTTTTATAACAGTTTCAGGATGTATTTCCCACAAATATTTCAGAGTTACCATCTCACAAGGAAGTGGATTTTTCTATTAAGTTGGCACTAGGGGTAGCAGCATCATCTAAGTCACCATACAAGATTAGAACATGAATTTGGTAGAGTTGAAGTTTAAATTGAAGGAAATTCTAGATAAGGGTTACATCAGGCCAAGTCTGTCTCCTTGGGGTGCATCGGTACTAATTTGAAGAAGGAGGATGGTACCCTCAAGTTATGCATTGATTACAGATAGTTGAACAAGGTGATGATTAAGAATAGGTATCTATTTCTGAGGATTGATGAATCGTTTTACCAATTGAAGGGAGCAGTGATGTTCTCGAAGATTGACTTGAGATCCATGTATCATCAGGTACGCATCAAGGTAGATGACATATAAAAGACAACTTTTTATACCAGGTATGGGAATTAGGAGTTTTTTTTAGTTCCATTTGGCTTAACTAATGCTCCAACTACTTTTATGTGCTTGATGAATAGCGTGTTGCGTCCTTATTTGGAAAATTTTGTGATTGTATTCATTGATGACATATTGGAATATTCTAAAAATAAATAAGAGCATGGTGAACACTTAGCAACACTATTAATATTTTTGAGAGAGCAATAGTTGTATGCTAAGATCAATAAGTGTAGTTTCTTTCAGAAAATGGTACACTATTTCGGGCATGTGGTTTCCAAGGAATCCATATCAGTGAATCGAAAAAAGATAAGGGATATCATGGAGTGGGAATCTCATAGGAATGTGGATGAGGTTAGATAATTCAAGTGTTTAGTATGTTATTATAGAAGGTTCATCAGGAAATTCTCACAAATTTTTTATCCTATCAGATTATTGAAAAGGAAAGGTTAAGAGGTTTGAATGGACAAAATAATGTGCAACCCATTTTGAGCAGTAAAAGAAATTGTTGACAAATGATCATGTTCTAAATATTTCAGATCTGGAAAAAAAATTGCGGTATGTACAGATGCTTTCAAGAGAGGTCTTGGTGGGGTCCTTATGTAGGAAGGATAGGTGGTACACTATGAATCAAGGAAACTGAATGAGCACGAGTAGAATTATCCGACACATGATCTTGAGTTGTCAACGATCATTCATGCATTGAAGATTTGGAGGCACTATCTTCTTGGCAGGAGGTCCATACTAATGAGTAATCACAATGGATTGAGGTATCTATTTAACCAACCGAATATGAATTCTGGGAAAGATAGATAGTTATCCATGATGAACGAGTTCGACTTTGAAATCAGGTAAATCAAAGGGAAGGAAAATATGGTTTCATATTCTCTTAGCAGGAGGATACAGGTAAGTCATATAGCAACTATGAGCTCCTATGGGACAGAATTATATGATAGGATCTTGCAAGCAGGTTCGCAGATGATAGGTACATGGATATTAGGCATAGTTTACTGCATAGTACATGAATAGGTACAAGTAGTGGTAAAGGTATTGGTACAGGCATAGGTGCACAAGATTTGGACTATCGTCTCACACCAGATGACTTGATTAGATTTAGGGATAGGATATATGTGCTAGATAGGAGTGATCTCAAGAAGAATATCTTGAGAGAGTTACTTGCTAAACCATATTCCAGTCACCTGGAATAGCAGAAGGCATTGACAATAGTGAAGAAGTTTTATTATTGGCCGAATCTGAAAATGGAAGTGGCAGAGTTTGTGGCTAGATGCTTATATTTTCAACAGGTAGAAGCAGAGTGTAAGCATCTATTTGGATTAATTTAGC
This sequence comes from Pinus albicaulis, assembly GCA_034641835.2. Lineage (NCBI taxonomy): Eukaryota > Viridiplantae > Streptophyta > Pinopsida > Pinales > Pinaceae > Pinus > Pinus albicaulis. The sequence continues at coordinate 1,209,857,094 of CM076584.1, forward strand.
CTATTATGATTCCAGAGTGGAAATGGGAGGTCATTTCCATGGAATTCATCATATTTTTTCCAAGGACATCGAGGAAGCATGATTCTATTATGGTTGTAGTTGATAGGTTAATGAGGGTAGGACACTTCATTCCAGTGAAGTCTACTTACTTGGCTAATCATGATGTAGCAGAAGTCTTAATCAAAGATGTAGTGAGGTTTCATGGTGTTCTAAAGAATATTGTGTCAAACAAGGATGCCAAGTTTAATTCTAGGTTCTGGAAAAATTTATTTCCAGGTTTTGGTACATATTTGGCCTTCAACACAACTTATCATCTGCAGACAGATGGACAGAAAGAAAGGGTCAATCAAATTTTTGAGGAAATGTTGAGGATGTATATGATGCATCAACAACGAAAGTGGGAACAATATTTTCCACTCGTTGAGTTCACTTACAACAATGGGTACTAGAAGTCTTTGAGGATGAGTCTGTTTGAGGCACTTTATGGGCATAGTTGTAATATGCCCATCAGTTGGAGTGGCCCAGTGAATAGGTTATTGATTGGACCAGAAATGTTGGCATAAATGGAACAGGAAATGCAAGTAATCAAGAAGAATATGAAAGAAGCACATAATAGACAAAAGCGTTATGCATATCATAACAATTTTTTTAAGTAGTTTTAGGTTGGGGAACAAGTGTACTTGTGCATTAAGCCCAAGAAGAGCTCCTTGAGGATTCTATCATGTGCCAAGCTAGAACCACAGTATTGTGGACCTTTCAAGATCTTTGAAAGGATTGGGCCAGTAGCCTATCGACTTGCACTGCCTTCGACAGTGAAATACCATGATATTTTCCATGTGTCATTGCTTAAGAAGTATGTTAAAGATGTTAATCATGTGATTGATTGGTCTGTATTGTAGGTGGAACCAATAGGACAATTTCAGCTGGAACCTCAATGAATTTTGTAGAGAAATATGGTCATGCTAAAAAATCGAGCAATTGAGTAGGTTAAAATGAAATGGAATCACTTTGGGCTCGATGAATCTACATGGGAGATGGCGGATCAAATGTGTTCTAAGTATCCTTCCTTATTGGTTGATCAAATGTTTTTCACATGTGTTTTGGTGTGATGTTTTGGTATATGTATATATGTATATGGATGTAAATAATTCCATGAATTGTGTTACAAATCTCTAATAAGTGGTATGGGTGTTGTTGTGGACAATTTTTTCACCCCTAGAGACAGCCTAGAGTTGCTATAGACCAATGCCTAGGACATCTTAATATAGCAAGGAGCTCATAATATAGCTTGGGTTGTCAGTCCAAAAGCTCTCTTACTATCCCTTGTTAAACGAGGAAATTAGTTTAAATGGGACCAATCTCTCTCTCAGAAGCTGATACAAAGACAAGAATAATGTAGGAACATCATGCAAAACTCTAATACGAAGGCATCAGATAGTTAAGAGACAGCTTACGGCAAAGAGGGCCAGTTCAGATAATATACCACAGAAATCAAATATCAGGAAGTGGATGCAGTGAAGAAACATGAAGAAGATATTAGTTAACATGAGACTGATACCTAGATACACAACAAAATCACATATGGGCTTATCCAACTAAGAATCCATACATGACAATGGCGTTTTAAAAGTACCCTCCTCAAGTAACTAATATAGCAGAAAATGTGGATGAAATGAACATGGAACAATATATCATGACTAGGCCTATTTAAAGCGCTTGACTAATCCAAGTATGGGCACCAACTAGGATGAATCCTTACTTAAGACCAGTGAGCCACTCGCATTCTAGAACATGATACAAGAAGATAAATAGCATGAAATGAGATTTTATATTAACACATAAGAGAAAATTACATACTGTGAGATACCAAAGACCAGAATCCTCATTACAGTTATAACTCCTCCTCACTGAGACCCTACGGGCTCTGAGCCTTCATACAAAAATGTTACAAAATGTATACAAAAGCCTTTTCACTGCACAGATTGCTGATAGAAATCTGGAACCACTCTAATGTCTTATTTCCGGGTCTTTATAGAAAAGATAGAGAATTCTAGAGGAGGAGGTAGATGGAGCACATTTAATGACTTGATTTGGACAAAATGGCGGAAAACCTTTGCGCCCATACTGTGAATGACTAAATATAAATGACTGTACTTTACAATTTACCTCCAGAAATAAATGCTGAGGATAAAAATCTCCTCACGAACAAGACATAAAGAATAAAATGTACAAACATTCTGTACTTGATTGAAAGAGAAAAATTTGTTGTAATAAAACCATGAGGTTGCTTATATTTGTGCGTAGTACTCTCGGCCCTCTAACTTCGAATTTCAACCTCAGATCTTTAATGCAGGGTTCTGTGTCTCTTAATCTTTCGCTGATATTTCATGCTGCCTCATTAATACTCCCATCTGCTCAAATCTGTCTCTTGATTTTCTTTGGAGAGTTCTATAAATTCATATCCTTACTTTCTTTAATGGCGGTCATATCATACAACTGCCCTTGGCTTCCCTCCTAAATTTCTTCCCCGAAAACTGTCGAGGGCGGTGCTCTTGACTTCTGCGAACAAATCAGCAAATCATGATGAATCTTCTAACGCGGCAAACCTGCAAAAACACAAACCTGTTAAGGAAAATCGGACAGGGGATGGAGATGAGGACGATGGTGACGATGAAGACAAGGCCATATGGCAAGAACATGTAGGGTGGTGAAGAAAATAAAATGGATACTTTGAAGGGGCGTAAGTTTTCCACGTAAAACCGTTTATACCTGACGAACGAATAAAAACGATGAACGTGAATGGAACACATATAAATATATGGCAGGGAAAAAATACCATGGACACATGGGAATATGACACATGGGTGTAAAAAAAGCCGAGAGGAATAGGTAACGTGGACAAAAGTACAAAAAATGTCAATGGGGGGGCGGCGTGGAGAAGTGGGACCTGGTCACATCGGAGTGTGATTTATTGAGAAATACATCGTTTTGACTACGCACGAAAATGCAAAGAGATACGATGAATTGCAATGGAACGCGGTGGGAGCGGTCATACGAGGTGGGGCCCGGGAAGCGCATCGCAAAATCGCAAATAGAAAAAGTGCGATGGGGAGACGGTGGTGAAATCAGGAAACTGCGATCTGCGCTTTGCGATGGAGGAGTCACAGAACGCGCAAAATTGCGACGGGCGGATGTGCGACAGGGGAATATGCGATGGTGCGATCGATCGCATCGCAAATAATTGCGACGGATCAAACGGTCAAACAAATGAAAATGCGATTTGCGACAAGCACCCTAAGGGGCAGCGCTTGGTTGCATGGATGAAAGGAGGTGCAGAGCTGATGGAAAAGGGGTTGGGCCCAATATATTTTAAATCGCGGATTTTAACCTTTGTACAATGTATTTTGTGGGGCGGATAGGATAACGATAGACAATATATGAGAGTCTAAGGCCACGACAGGGGTTTTAAGGGGATTCAAAAATGACAACAAGCCAAGAATTTGTATGTATGGGTTGACATGTACAACATCGGCTCCATCTGGGGACGGCATGTTCATCCTTGGACATGTCGAGAACCTGCAGACCTTTGATCATCCTATATGTAGATTCCGCTCTTCAGCCCTTTGATTTTTCTTCAAAACTCATTAGCACACATTCCTTATTAAAATAAAAACCGAAGCAAAGTCTATATACAATATAATACAACAGACATACTCTGCCCAAATCAAAACTGAAAGTAGGGCTTGAGAAATTGGCCATTTACAGGGGTGTCCAGCAGATCGCCCTGTAGGTTCTCTAACATTAAAGTATTATTTCCCCCTTGATTCACAATTTTGAATGGGCCAAACCACAGTGGATCGAATTTAGCATGCTTGCCCTTTTCAGCTCTCCGGATATCCCATCTAAGAACCAGGTCTCCGATTTGAAATTTTATATCCTTCGCATGCCGATCAAATACATTTTTCATTCTCTCCTGATATTCTGTTAATCTCTGATTCACTTGGTTCCGTGTTTCCTCTAATTCGATCAATTGATTGATTCTTCTGACCATGTCATCTGGTTCTTCCTGACTTTCCTGCATGAAGCATGCCACTGGCAAAGCCAACTGCACAGGAAACACAACTGCTCGCCCATATACTAATTCATATGGGGATTTCCCTGTTGCTATCTTGCTGGTTATCCTATTCGCCCATAGAGAAAATTTTAATTGGGAGTCCCAATTCTTCTGATTCTCATTTATTGTTTTCTTCAAGGCCCTCACCAGGGTTTTGTTAGAAGACTTTGCTAAGCCATTTCCCTATGGATAGTAAGCTGTGGATTGACTCAATATGATGTTATACTATTGGCAGAAATTTACAAACCTGACAGACTTGAAGGCCTGTGCATTGTCAGTTACAATTCTAGCAGGACAGCCAAACCTGGATATAATATTTTCCTCCATAAACTTGATTATTACAGCATCTGTAGCATTTCTTGTAGGTATGGCTTCCACCCATTTTGTAAAGTAATCTGTGGCTGTTAGTATCCATTTGTGTTGGCCACTTGAAGGAGGGTGTATTTCTCCTATAAAATCTAATCCCCATTTCTGAAATGGTTCATTTACATGAATAGGAATCAAGGGCAAAGCTGCTAATTTCTACCTTTCTGCAAATCTTTGACACTTGTCACATGCTCTGACCCAAGCAAAAGCATCTGTAAATAATTTTGGCTAGTAGAAGCCAGCTTTCAGGATCTTATGAGCTATAGCCCTGCAGCTGTAATGTCCTCCATAGATTCCCTCATGAAATTCTGTCATTGTATTCTCCACTTCCTTTTTTGTGAGGCATAATAGTAATATACCTTAAGGGTCTCTCCAATATAGCTGTCCATTAGCAATTATGTATTTATGAGATTTCATTCTTATAGCTCTGTATTTTATCTTATCACAACTTGGAGGACAGCTAAGTGTTAAAAGATATTCAACTATTTCTTTATACCAAGGGCTAGTGAGGTATTTCATGTGTACCTTTTGAGTGGCCATCTCTAGTCCTTGCTGTTCTTCTCCTTTCTCAGCTTCTTCATTTGCTATCATGGATAAATTAATGCCTAGAGCCTGATGATTTGATTCAGATAAACTTTTAGCGAGTCCCTGTCCTTTAATCAGCCTAGTAGGCCTTATGTCCAAGTCATACTCCTGTATTTTTGCAATCCATCTTCCTCTTTTACCTTCACTATCCCCCTGAACAAGAATGTCTTTGACAGCTGCTGTGGGAACATATGCAGTAATGTGGGACTGTAAAACATATGTTCTAAAAGCTTTAAGGGACTTTACCAGGGCATATGCCTGCTTCTCCAATATATTATATTTTAATTCAGCATCATGCAGCACTTGGCTGAAGAAAGCTATAGGCTGCTCATGTCCATCTTCATTTTTCTGCAATAATACTCCAACTATTGTATGAGGTGAAGCAAATGAAAATATCATAAATGGCTTTGTATAATCTGGCCCAGCTAACACAGGAGCTTCAGCGAATGCCTGTTTTATCCTGGTGAATGTATCTCTAGACTCCTGGGACCATTTTACTTCATTATCCTTTTTCAACATATCAGTGATATGCCTAACTATCTCAGCATAGTTAGGAATAAATCTTCTCAGAAAATTGATTCGTCCTAGAAACACCTGCACTTCTTTCTTATTCCTGGGTAAAGGGATACTGTTTATAACTTCAACTCTCTTAGGGTCTATTTTCACACCATCCTCAGTTACAATGTGCCCTAAGAGTTTTCCCTCATCTAATGCAAACAAAGATTTTTGAGGATTGAGGGAGAGGCCATACCTTCTGCATTTCTCGAAAGTTCTTCTTAAATGATCGATATGCTTATCATCATTCTTTGAAAACACTATGATATCATCCAGATATACCACCAAAAACTTGTCCTGCTCTCCAACAAAGGCTATGTCCATTGCCCTCTGAAAAGTAGCTCCTGCATTAATTAGTCCAAATGGCATCCTGGCATACATAAATGTTCCCCATGGTGTAGTGAAAGTGGTCTTCTTTTGATCTTCTGGGGACACAGCCACCTGATTATAGCCTAAAAAACCATCCATCATTGACATCCTAGATGCTCCCACCACTTTCTACAGGATGTGGTCCATCTTAGGCAGAGGATAATTATCTTTTAGAGATGCTCTATTTAAATTTCTGAAATCCACACACAGCCTTATTTCTCCATTTTTCTTTCGAACAGGAACAAGGTTTGCTACCCATTCTGAGTATCTCAATGGCACAATTATTTTGGCCTTCAGTAGCTTCTTAATTTCTTTTTCAATAGAGGGAAGCAGTAGAGGATTTATCTGTCTGAGCTTCTGCTTATAAGGCTTTGCATCTTCCCTCAAAGGAATTTTATGTTGAATTATATTAACATAAAAAATTTTTAGGTCCTGATAGGACCATGCAAATACATCTTTATAGGATTGAAACAACTTCAAATATTTCTCTTTATATTCTTCTGGGACCCTTTTGGATAATTTTACAATTTTGGGATCAACATAAGTACCCAGATTTAAATCTTCCACTTGATCTTCTTCTATCACCTTGTTTGGCTGCAATGGAATATCATCTTTGTTAAATAATATTTCTAGAGGCACCAGACCTCTAGGTATAACATTTCCTTTCAGCTGAAGCACTTTATTACCTGCTATTTTCTCTTCCCATCTATTTTCTGCAATATTTTCAGTTTCCTCTTCTTTATTGTCATCAATCTCCAAGTTAGAGAATTCCCCCACTGTTTCCAGGAATCTCTTCATCTGCTCATCATCTTCGAATACCTGCCAATGTTTAATATTATCTGGGATAGATGGCCTGTAACGCACCTCCACTTCATATCTTAAAAGTGGATTCTGAGGAGGACGGAATGTACTGGCAGCTACAGCAAGAGAATCTGCTATTCTGTTTTGCTCCCGGGGCATGAATTGTATGTTAAATGCTGAGAAGAAATTCTCCACCATGTCCCATACTTCGTTTCTGTAAGCTCTCAGCCGTGGATGCTTGGTTTGACATTGATTTCTAATCTGACTTGCCACCAGCTCAGAGTCTCCCATGACTTTTATACTTTGGATGCCCATGTTTCTAGCTGTCTGTAGTCCCAATAAAAGTGCCTCATATTCGGCTACATTATTTGTAGCCTCATATTCCAATTTAAAGGACAGTGGTACCCATTTTCCTGTAGGAGAGATCAATAATACCCCAGCTCCATCGCCTTCTCTTGAATTTGCTCCATCAAAATGCAAAGTCCAAATTTCTGATTCCTGATCTTCTTTAGGCTGCTCAGTTTGGACTTGACCAAAAAGGGGCTGATGGGCATAATCTTGATTTTCTTCTAACATCAAACATGAGAAATCTCCCTCTTTGTTGTAAACTGGGGAATTCTCTGAGTAGTCAGCCTTGGTTACCATTTTAACAAATCTGGTCTCCCTGTATAACCTCCTCTCCTGGCCTCCAAAGACTGGGACAGTAGCATATGTTAAATCCAATTTGATTGACCCACCAATTTTTGTACCCCAGGACCTTGACAGCAACATGCCAAAACGAGCTGGGATATTAGCAACCACAATGTCCATGACCACATTTTTTGCTGGAATTTGGGCCAAATTGACCACTAAATCTTTAATCATCCCCAAGCATTTGACCCTTTTGGAATCAAATGAATATAGATCTTTATATGGTCTTGTAATTTGTAGTCCTAGTTGTTCCATGACAGACAGAGGCATAAGATTATGGGAAGCCCCAGAATCTAGCATACAATTATGTAACAGCAGGTCATGAATAACTAGAGACACATAAAAGGGAGGAGTAGAGGGGTCTATCTCCTCGACATGTGGGCCAAAGAATACCATGGGTCTTTCTTCTTGAAGGTTTAAACTATCAGGCACGATTGGTATTTCAGGGGGAAGCATGAAGGAAGTAACTTGAGACTGATACACAGGCTGTTTTAATAGTTCGGTCAGGGGGACTGGAATCTTAATTTTCTCAAGTTCTTTTTGCAGATTGAAAGCAGGTGGGGGCTTTTCTATCACTATTTCTTTTGACTCTTTATTTTCAGCTGAAGATTTAATTTCTTTTAACACAGATTCGTCATTAGGAGGACTGATTGCTTTTGAAGAAGAAGGAATCTGATCATTAGGCTGCAAGGGAGAATTTAGAGGACACTTACCTTTTTCTATATTTCTCTTTGTTGCTGATCCTTTCTGAGCAGGTGCTTCTTTCTGAAGTGGCTCCTCTTCTTGATCTTGAGTTCGGGTCCTCTTCCTTCAAGATCTAAGATCATATTTTACATTGAATTGTGCTTGCATGAAATCAGCAAATTGTTTACAATAATGATCAATCTCTGCTTCTTCTTCTTCTTCTTGCAATGGACATTCTATATCATCACTGTTTGAAAAAGAAAAATTTGAATCTTCTAATTGATAAGTGGCATCTTCAGTGGAGTCTTCTGCTGGGCCTTCCAGGTACAAGGGATGTGGTACCTGATCTTGCTGCTCTTTTATATCTCTGGGCAATATTTGCAATGGTGGTCTCTTATACTGGGGATTGTATCCTCTGTTTGGAGCATTATAAAAATTCTTGGGAGCTGAACTCTTAGCCTCCAGTTCAATCTTAACCATCTTCTTTATCATTTTGCTTATTTCATCCATTTTATCTGAATCTTTATCTTGATTAGAGGCTGAAACCTCTTCTTTGCCTCTCCTCCTAGTATCTTGTTCAACTTTTCCCTTTAATTTCCCGGCGGAGGCAAAGTTTGCTTCCAACTCCAGAGCATCTGACTGAGCATCATCTAAAGTGGCAGGTTTTCTTTCCCTCAAGGAGAATCCAAAATCTGAGTCAAATGCTGCTATGAAAACAACTTTGGCAACATTTTGATGTGGCTTCATATCAGCAGGGAGATTTAGATATAACTTATTAAATCTCTTGATAAACTCGGATACTCCTTCATTATGTTTCTTCTTCAGAGTATTAAACTCAGTAAGACACTGTCCATGATCTTTCTTTTCTCCCTACTTTCTGAGAAAATTATTCTCCATATCATCCCAGGTGGTTACTGAGCGGTTCCCCAATGTCTTGAACCATTTTCTGGCTTCACCCTCCAAAGATTGTACAAATAATCTTAAGACTACATCCAAATGTTCAACATTTGAGTTTTCTGCAAAGGAGCAGAAGGTCTCAAGATGTTTCTGAGCATCGATTTCATTTTCTCCATTAAATCTCGGTAGAATCTTCAAATAATCCTGTGGCATATCATTTAGCACTTGGGGTAAGGCCAGTGGTGCGTATTTGTTTAATAGGAAAGCTGGTACATTGGCCATTGGAGGAGGTGGGGGTTGTGCAACAATCTGAGATACAAATGAAGGAATGGGAGTAGGAGGAAGTGGAGTATGTATAACAATGGGAATAAATTGCACGGAAGCCTGAGGTGTAGATGGGAATAGTTCACGGTTAACAGCAGCTACTTCTGTGACTTCTTTAATTTCCTCAACCTCAGGAGTAGGATGGAAATCCTCTTCAATCCAGGCACTTCCTCTACGTGGAGTTTTTGAGTAATATTCGGGATTTTCCTTGGTAGAATCGGGATGTTCTGTTCTAATCTCTTGAGAAGAAGAAGGCGGAAAATCTTCAACGGAATATTCAGGGTTTTCAGCACGAACTGATTTCCTTTCTTTCCAAATTATTTTGTGAATGATCTTCTCTGGGTTAGACACGTAAGGTGTCTTTGAATGAGATGTATCTGACCTCAAAAGTGGCTTATGAGGAGCCAGGACTACCAATAAATTTATCAAATAAATAACAGTGGAGTCGTCAAGGTGAGAAATATGCAACTCTTCAACTCTCTGTGCTCACCTGATTAGAGAGTGAAAACAATTTGTCGAGGCCCAGGGAAACTGATATTCTCAAATTCGTCCCTGGAAACGACGCCAGAAAGATGTTGTGGACAATTTTGTCACCCCTAGAGATAGCCTAGAGTTGCTATAGACAAGTGCCTAGGACATATTAATATAGCAAGGATCTCATAATATAGCTTGGGTTGTCAGTCCAAAAGCTCTCTTACTATCCCTTGTTAAACGAGGAAATTAGTTTAAATGGGACCAATCTCTCTCTCAGAAGCTGATACAAAGACAAGAATAATGTAGGAACATCATGCAAAACTCTAATACGAAGGCATCAGACAGTTAAGAGACAACTTACGGCAAAGAGGGCCAGTTCAGATAATATACCACAGAAATCAAATATCAGGAAGTGGATGCAGTGAAGAAACATGAAGAAGATATTAGTTAACATGAAACTGATACCTAGATACATAACATAATCACATATGGGCTTATCCAACTAAGAATCCATACATGACAATGGCGTTTTAAAAGTACCCTCCTCAAGTAACTAATATAGCAGAAAATGTGGATGAAATGAACATGGAACAGTATATCATGACTAGGCCTATTTAAAGCGCTTGACTAATCCAAGTATGGGCACAAACTAGGATGAATCCTTACTTAAGACCGGTGAGCCACTCGCATTCTAGATCATGATACAAGAAGATAAATAGCATGAAATGAGATTTTATATTAACACATAAGAGAAAATTACATACTGTGAGATACCAAAGACCAGAATCCTCATTACAGTTATAACTCCTCCTCACTGAGACCCTACGGGCTCTGAGCCTTCATACAGAAATGTTACAAAATGTATACAAAAGCCTTTTCACTGCACAGATTGCTGATAGAAATCTGGAACCCCTCTAATGTCTTATTTCCGGGTCTTTATAGAAAAGATAGAGAATTATAGAGGAGGAGGTAGATGGAGCACATTTAATGACTTGATTTGGACAAAATGGTGGAAAACCTTTGCGCCCATACCGTGAATGACTAAATATAAATGACTGTACTTTACAATTTACCTCCAGAAATAAATGCTGAGGATAAAAATATCCTCACGAACAAGACATAAAGAATAAAATGTACAAACGTTCTGTACTTGATTGAAAGAGGAAAATTTGTTGTAATAAAACCCTGAGGTTGCTTATATTTGTGCGTAGTACTCTCGGCCCTCTAACTTAGAATTTCAACCTCAGATCTTTAATGCAGGGTTCTGTGTCTCTTAATCTTTCGCTGATATTTCATGCTGCCTCATTAATACTCCCGTCTGCTCAAATCTGTCTCTTGATTTTCTCTGGAGAGTTCTATAAATTCATATCCTTACTTTCTTTAATGGCGGTCATATCATACAACTGCCCTCGGCTTCCCTCTTGAATTTCTTCCTCGAAAACTGTCGAGGGCGGTGCTCTTGACTTCTGCGAACAAAGCAGCAAATCATGATGAATCTTCTAACGCGACAAATCTGCAAAAACACAAACCTGTTAAGGAAAACCGGATAGGGGATGGAGATGAGGACGATGGTGACGATGAAGACAAGGCCATATGGCAAGAACATGTAGGGTGGTGAAGAAAATATAGTGGAGACTTTGAAGGGGCGTAAGTTTTCCACGTAAAACCGTTTAGACCTGACGAATGAATAAAAATGATGAACGTGAATGGAACACATATAAATATATGGCAGGGAAAAAATACCATGGACACATGGGAATATGACACATGGGTGTACAAAAAGCCGAGAGGAATAGGTAACGTGGAAAAAAGTACAACAAATGTCAATGGGGGGGCGGCATGGAGAAGTGGGACCTGGTCACAGCGGAGTGTGATTTATTGAGAAATACAGCGTTTTGACTACGCACGAAAATGCAAAGAGATACGATGAATTGCAATGGAACGTGGTGGGAGCGGTCATACGAGGTGGGGCCCGGGAAGCGCATAAAAAAATCGCAAATAGAAAATGTGCGATGCAGAGACAGTGGTGAAATTAGGAAACTGCGCTCTACGCTTTGCGATGAAGGAGTCACGGAATGCACAAAATTGCGACGGGCGGATGTGCGACGGGGGAATATGCGATGGCGCGATCGATCGCGTCGCAAATAATTGCGATGGATCAAACAGTCAAACAAATGAAAATGCGATTTGCGACAAGCGCCCTAAGGGGCAGCGCTTGGTTGCATGGATGAAAGGAGGTGCAGAGCTGATGGAAAAGGGGCTGGGCCCAATATATTTTAAATCGCGGATTTTAACCTTTGTACAATGTATTTTGTGGGGCGGATAGGATAACGATAGACAATATATGAGAGTCTAAGGCCACGATAGGGGTTTTAAGGGGATTCAAAAATGACAGCAAGCCAATAATTTGTATGTATGGGCTGACATGTACAACAGGTGTCATGTCATTATGGTTGTCATGTTGTTATGTTTCTCATGTTGGTTTGCTTCTTGGCAGGACGATCATTGCAAATATTGCAACAAGCTATGTTATAAATCTCCATGGGCAATATGTTTTTCTATCAACGGTCTTGTTGGTTATAGGTGTCATTGATTACCAAGGTCAATTTTTCCCCAAGGGGGAGGGTTCTGTAAGAACCCTAGTCAAAAATCTATGTAATAAAGTTAATAAAGGTAAAATAATACCATGGTTATGGGACACTTATTCTAAGCTAAATGTTGGGAAAAAACATAGTGATGGGGATCTCTTGTAATTAATTAATGGCTAAGGAAATTGGAAAAGGAAATGGAAAAGGCTTTGGAAAGGCATGAGATATTGATTGGCATTTTATTTATGAAAGTAATGGAAAATATGATAAATGGGAGGTGAAAGGTCAAAGGTTGCATGTGAGGAGGAAAATGAAGGAAAAATAATGGAAAATGAATAAAATAGAGGTCTCATTAATAAAAATGTTTTTGAGGACCAGTTCACATACTTTTGTCTATTTAGTTTTAGAGCTCTCATTCTATTATCTCTCTCTCTCTCTCTCATACTATTGGACACTTCGATTTTTATTGGAGCACTCTTGGAGGAGTGTGGCATACTTGTGATTTTGGATCAAGAAGGTAAAGAAGAGCAAGAAAGTGCAAGAGGACATCAGGATCAACAAATAAAATGGGTTTTTGATTGCAAGTACAATGAGTTTTGGCATGCATGGTATATGCATGTGGTTTCTTGGTTATGATATGTCATTGAAATAGAGGATTGTCTGGATTGAAAGAGGTTTTGCCTAGCCTTTCCATTTCCTGGATATCCATAGTGTTGTGGGTCTTACTTTTGTTTTCTGGTTGGTTCTCATGTACCATTGGTTGTGGGCTAAGTTACTAGTTCCTATAAGCCTTGGTTGGAAAAACACTCTGGAAGCCATATAACAGATTGGGTTGAGTTACTAGTCTTAGAATCCTTGGTTGGACAAATTCTCTAAGAGCCCTAGGTGGGATGAGTTACTAGTCCTAGAATCCTTGGATGGAAAAATGCTCTGGAATCCTAGCGAAAGTTGTGGGTTGAGTTACTAGTCCTAGAAGCCCTAGTTAGAACAAAAGCTCTATAGCCTTAGACATATTGGGTAAAGAACAAGCTGCAAATGGTTAGTGATTTCCGGTCATGAGGTGGAATCATTAGTTTAGGTTTGAGGTGGTTTGTCCTCTGGAAAATTTGGTTTGGTTTTATTTGAATTTTTCCATGAGATCCCACATTCATGCTTGGAATATGGCACAGGGGTGACTGGGGTGACTAACTGAAAGAGAGATTTGGTTTAGCCTAGTCTATGGTCGGGTGGTACGTGGAAGTCCCATACCTGGTTTCATTTTTCATTTGTCAATAAGAGATATTTTCCTCTTGTATTTGATGGGTATATGTACTTGTTATATGTGGTTTATATGGTTGTTATATCCCTGCTATTTCTATTTTTTATATCCTAGTTATGAGTATGTTTTATAATAGTGATTATGTATGGCTCTCATCATTTTTTGATTAATAGATGAATGAAAAATGAGTATATGACCTAATAGTGGATAATGCATCTATTTTGATGAGGTTTTAATGGTTCTTAATGATTCACATATAAGTATGAGACCACTATGCTCAGATATATTTTTATGACATGTAGGATGCATATTTGTGATATGTTTGAAGAAATTATTGCCATGGCTAGTAGGGGTCTAGTCAAATTATTAATCAAGTTTTTCATCAAAAGCATTGTCTTCATGTCTTTTATGAGTTCTGGAAGTTTCATAAGTTTCTGGGAAGTGACTAGGTCCTAGCCATGGAAAATAGCCTTAAGTCCCACAATCTCTAGAATATCACTAGCAGAAAAGGATACAATCACACTTAATTAGTTTCATGGGAGCGACTGGGGTTCTCAGTCACTTGGAAGGCTTGAAAAGGGATCGATTGGGGCTCTAGGTCAGTAAAATGTCAAGTTACCTCAAGGTTTGGTCACTTGGTAAGGTTGGTTGGCTCCTGGAGGTTTTGTAGGATGTGTGAATGGTCATTTTGGTTGTGTTTCGTTGGTTCCACTTCCTTAAGGTGGTGTAGTAGGTTAAATCACATCATAGTGGACCCTCGTCGCATGTTTACCCTGGTGGACTAGTTAGCTTGGGTAAATGTGAGAGGAGGGTGTTAACAATATGTATTTCTATTTTTTCTTTGGTTTGCATGATGTCAAAATGATCCACATGGCACCATAGTGGCTATAGCTTGCATTGATTCTTGGGGCATATGGGCCTTCACATGTGCTATAGGATATTATGGATTAATCAATTGAGGTTCACTTAGAACGTTCAGGCATTAGCTTGTCTTATAAAGACCCTTGGGCCACTCCCATGCAATTTTTTTCTTCTCATTTTCCTTGTAACTTGATACTATTCACATCTCATGGATAAAAAATCTTGTAGAGGACGAATTAGGAAAAGTTTAGTGGTGAAATTTCACAAATTTGCTATTTTGGACATTTTCTAGAAAAAATATTCACCAATTTGGTAAAAAAATTGCCTGTTTTTTACTTATATATGATTAAATGGTTGAAATTTGCCAAATATTTGTCGATATTAATAGTAAATTACATCTTTTTTATTGAAAATTTTCCTACATTATATATGCATGAATTTTCAAATTAGAATAATCACCCATAATACTAAACATAGGCATAATATTTAAATCCTTAAAATATACACTAAGGAGGATGTAAAGCATGAGATCCACACTTAGGTTCTCACATATTCCTACCCACTAGGAGGTTCCTTGTTTTTAGGTAAACTTGGCTCATTGAAACAAACAAAGTTAATTGGTCAATGGTGGTAGTTTTGGGCACATGGTTCTGGTCGCCCATATTTTTGTGTCCATGGATTTCATGTAATGAAGCTTTTAAAAGGCTTGTAAAGATTCATTTGTAAGTTTGCCATGTATGTGAGTAGTGAAGGATCACTTGGATAGCTTGAATGATTTTGTCCAAGGGACACTAATATAATATTCCATTAGTTGGGATTTTCCTGGTTGGGGTTTTCTAGGATAAACATTGTGTGTCTATGATTTGTGTTTTGACGTTGGTAAATTTATATTTATCTCTGATAAATTTTAACAATTTGGTATCAAAGAAATACAAGAGAAATAATGATAAAAATAAATACATAGAAACAATCCACATAGACCATCCATACCATTATTCACCCTGGAAAACCCAAACCAAGGATAACCTACCCTAATAATAGATATATTATTATCTTTTGGCTTAAAAGTAGAGTATCCTCAAGGGTTAGCTCAATTGATCGAATTCCTATCGCTAAATCACCTCGCTAATGGGGGATCATGGGGCCAATTATCTTTGACACTCGCGAGGCTAGGCTTTGATACTAAACCTATAGGATGTGACCCCTTCAGGTGGATCGTCCTAGATATTTCCTCGAGAAAAAAATGGCTTAAAAGTATTCAAGTCGACAAACATCCTATCTTGGCCAAGTGATCCCTCCACTGAACTTAGGCCCATTACAATGGAATATACCCAATACTTTTAAAGGCTTCATCACATGCAATCCATGGGATATAATACCACAAACCACTAAATTGTTTTTCCAAAAGCCACCATTTTGGACCTAGCAACTTTGACTCTTTCACCGAGTCAAGTTTACCCTAACAATTGTGTGGCTTAATAATGTGATATATTGATAAATGATCTACCCAATGGTGTTACATTTCCTCTCAACCACACTTGTACTATGTTGGATAACCTTATTGAATTCCACTTTGCCTTGGCCTAGACACGGGCCACTTTAGGATGCCCATAACTTAGGTGGGTTTCTGAGATCCCTTTTTCCCTCTTGATATTTATGCCTTACTTACTAGTTTGACTCATTTTAACCCTTGACATACCCATTTAGGGAATTACCTAACTTCATAGGTCTAATTGGGGGCACAAACCCCTTATTTAGGTACATGGTGTTGAAAAAATGTGTAACTAGGTTTGGTCTTCAAATTTATGAAATGTACTTTTGATTATAGAATATTGTAAAACGAAAGAAAATTTATTATTTCTATTTTGGAGCATGGGCTTCATGCTCAAGGTATTTTATTTTTTAGGTCAGGAAACCATTGAGTGTTTCTAGGGTTTTCCCTCGGTCAAGAAGTAAAAAGATCCATTATCATAGGTTAAAGACCCCATTGAGGACATTGTAACATGTAAAAATAATTACACTAGAAAATTTGGCGGAAATTCCGATGGCCAATTCGTCGCTATTCCGAAACATAGTCGTCGCAAGAGCGACAGTTCGAGGGAGGGAAAAACGTGGTTTACCATATCGTCACAGTTCCGACGCAATTAAAAAGTGTCGCACTATCAACACTTTTTCCATCGCTTCCAAACAAGCATCACTCTTCCGACGTTTCCCAATCTGTTGCACTTCCAACCTTTGTAAACTGTCGCACTTCCGACGAAATGTGGTCCGACGTTTTGAACTTCGCTCTTCCGATGTCTGTAAACTGTCACAATTACGACGAAATGTGGTTCGACATTTTGAACGCTGCTCTTCCGACGTGTTTATTCTGTCTCTCTTCCGACGTTTCTAATCTGTCGCAATTCTGATGCTTACAAGGCGCCGGTATAGCGACAACAGGTTCAATTTAAAAAAAAAAAATGAAACTTTAAAAGAGGAAAAACGATGTTTTGAATATATTATATAAAGTAAAACAGTCCATGAAGTCATTACATTTTCACATCTGAAGATTGGAACCCAAATATCCATCCAAAAAAGTGGAAGTCCCACCCCAGAAAATGATAGAAAAATACCCCATGTCACATACATGGACATGATATAAAACCCAGTAACGGTCCACATGGAGATTATCGACAATCTGAGAAAGCATCCAAATATGCCCGAGGCATCTATAAGAAAGTGAAATAGTAGTATGTAGAATAGTAAAGCAACAGATAGAGTACCGACGTCCATTGTTCCAAATACAAATTAAAGTACGCAAAATCCTTGAACAGAGAAAAATGCTAATCATGTGAGGAGTGTGATATGTCCAAAATATAAAAAGACCATGAGACCATATCAATAAACCAGCAACATAGACCAGCATAGCTAGTTTTGAAGGCCAAGTGATAAACATTAATCATTTTTTTTCACAAGAGAAAAAAAGTTGTTTTGAATATATTATATGAAGTAAAACAGTCCATGAAGTCATTACATTTTCACATCTGAAGATTGGAACCCAAATATCCATCCAGAAAAGTGGAAGTCCCACCCCAGACAATGATAGAAAAATACCCCATGTCACATACAGGGACTTGATATAAAACCCAGTAACGGTCCACATGGAGATTATCGACAAATCTGAGAAAGCATCCAAATATGCCCAAGGCATCTATAAGAAAGTGAAATAGCAGTATGTAGAATAGTCAAACAACATATAGAGTACCGACGTCCATTGTTCCAAATACAAATTAAAGTACCCAAAATCCTTGAATAGAGAAAAATGCTAATCATGTTAGGAGTGTGATATGTCCCAAATATAAAAAGACCATGAAACCATATCAATAAACCAACAACATACACCAACATCGCTAGTTTTGAAGGCAGAGTGATAAACATTAATCATTTTTTTTTCACAAGAGAAAAAACGTTGTTTTGAATATATTATATGAAGTAAAACAGTCCATGAAGTCATTACATTTTCACATCTGAAGATTGGAACCCAAATATCCATCCAGAAAAGTGGAAGTCCCACCCCAGACAGTGATAGAAAAATACCCCATGTCACATACAGGGACTTGATATAAAACCCGGTAACGGTCCACATGGAGATTATCGACAATCTGAGAAAGCATCCAAATATGCCCGAGGCATCTATAAGAAAGTGAAATAGCAGTATGTAGAATAGTAAAGCAACAGATAGAGTACCGACGTCCATTGTTCCAAATACAAATTAAAGTACCCAAAATCCTTAAACTAGTAAAACAGGAGCAATTAAGAATTCACTGTTTATAACTAGTTTAGAAGAAAACATTTAGAATAATAATGATTAAAACCAGATTACACTTAGGTACCTTCTGATTTACTCCTTTTCATTAATTATTCAGAAATGAAACACAATGATATAATAAACAGATATAAAAACTTAAAACACAGGATAGAAATGACTTATTGATCCATAGTTTGACACATGAATCCTGTAAAAAGTCTCTAGCATCAATTCATCATCTAGCAAGCCACAAAGAAATTTCTTCAACAACACTTTATTCTGAAAAAGTCAATGTTACTGCAAAGTATATGAATCCACACTTACTACTCCAATTAATGGAGTATTTATACAAAAAATCATACAAAATATCTCATAACAAATTGAGATATTATCTAGGATAACTAATAAGTATTTTACAACAATATAGACACAGATGGTCTCGTAGATAAGAAAAATGATAACTGATGTTGTGATGTTTCCTTCTTTTAAGAATGTGCTGGAGGCAGGCCCTATATCTTGGCTTGCTGCTGTCCTCTTCAATAATTCTATGTTGATTATTTCGTTTCACTGATACTCTTTAACTGCTCTGATACTCTTTGACCTTTTTTCATCCTTTTATCCTTTTTATCATGATATACTGTGGTAAATAGGCAAAAATTTATGTAAGGATAATTTTTTACAAAAGTTCCATCATTTATTCCCACCATTGAACTTCTGGCACTCTGGTCCTTTGCAAATTTCTTAGTGTTTCATCAGCCTCAGTATATCTGAAGAAATTAGGCTAATTTGGGAACAAATGATTTACTTCATGCTCAAGATAAAATAAATTCTCCAATCTGTCATGAAGGTTTTTCCCTGTAGGCAATGCTGCTATTGATGAACTGGTTGAAGAACTAGCTTGATTATCAACATATTTGTCCAATTTTTCAACATAACTATCAAGGTCCATTAGCTTATCTTCTGCAACTATAGGACTGGGCAATCCTCTATTTAACAAAATATTCAATCTTTCTCCGAAGGCAATGATTTCTTCTTGCATATCTGAGCACCTTCGTTCTAAATTCTGTACCAGAGTTCTTTTAGTAAAAACTCTCTTTATTTCCAGAATTGTTCCGGTCCTGTCCTGAATACCAATTTCTGCAAGTTGATTCTTAGTCCGAGTATTCAAAAAATGTATAAGTCTATTGGCCTCTTCTGGCATATTTCCCAACTCTTGTCTTGATCTCTCAATCTCATCCAGAGCCAATTTAACTAAGTTATTTTGTTCATCCATTATTTGAATTGAGGACCAAACATCCTTTATTGATTGAATGATATTATCCCAAAGAATTTCATTTATTTCTTTTAAAGGTTTCTCCAATGTGAGATCCTTTTCCAATGCTTTGACTGTTTTTTCTAATTTGTTCGCTTCTCTTGTTTTATCAGCAACACTCATTTTTGAAAGATCATATTTATGTTCTAGAGTGGCCAATTGTTCCTTTGTTTTGTAAAGATCTATGGCCTGAATGTTCATATCTTCCATTGAATTTGTTAATTCATCAGTGTTCAAATTTGCAATGTTGCTCTGTGACAATTCTGCTGGCTGACCTGTTGTTGCTGTACCTGTCACTACTCCTGCTGTAGATACTAGAATATTTGCCTGCTTATCTTTTAATGCATTCTCAAGCTCTTTTTCAGTTGCAGTAAGTTTCTCAATTTTAAGAGCAAATCCATTAATTCTTCCTCAGAATTTTGTTTGATGATTTCTGCAGTCTGTGGATGTCTTGAGGCCGGTAACTTTAATTGTTTTCTCAGAGCTGCAATACCATCATCTTTTCTCTTGATCAAAGCTTCAATACCTTTCACATCTTTAGGATTATGACCCAAACCAATGATTATTTCCTCTAAAGTTTTGATTCTATTATCCTTAGCCTGGGAGGAGGTTTTTTCAAGCTGCAACTGTGTATTAGTATTATCCAAAGAATCCTGCAACTTATGGGTCATCATTGATTTATCCGTCAGAGTAGAATAAATCATCTCACCTGTTTGCTTGTGTATCTCAATTTGATCTAAAGGATGGATATCCTTTGATAAGACTTCAAAATTAGTCCTAACATAATCTGCAGCTGTCTGAGGCTGCTGCACCTTGGGCTTCAAATGGCTCATTAACATCTTACCCTGTTGGATGTCATAAGCTGACATCAATCTTTCTTGATTTTTCGGAGCCATCTTCAAAAATTGGTTGTACACTTGAAGTCTAAGTGGATCGTTCCTGGCCTTTATATTGATGAATGTTCTTTTGATGTCCCAGGCAGTTTTTACTGGAGGTTTGAAAGAAGATATTTTTGCACTTTGTTGCCTCTGTATTCCCTGTTTTTGAAAATTAGTGGATGTCCCACTACCTGTATCTGTTTGCTGACTGTCTTCTCTTCCCTGGCTGTCAGGGATTTCCTGAAATGATTCATCTTCTCGAAGGGGAGTTAATTTCTGCCTTTTAACATCTTGCTGTTCAGAAGAGCCACCAATAGGAGTAGTTGTTTCAGCCTCTCTCTTTTTTCCCTTTTCTATATTCAGAGGAGTTTGTAAAATATAAATTTCTGGCTCACTGATCTGAGTAGGAGGAATTTGTCCTTGACCTTGTTCTTTAGAAGTCTTTGGTTGCTCTGTCGTTATGAATTTTTCAATTATTTGTATATCAGGCTCCTTTTCTTTTCCTTTAGATTCTACTGCTACTGTACTAATCTCCTGCAAATTTTGTTGTAAAGTCCTGGCTGTAGAAGATCCCTGCACCTGTCCAAAAGATTCTAGGTCAAGTGTCTTTTCAAGATCTTTCATTACATTTTCAACATTGACATGCTCACTATCTTTTTCAACCAATGTCCCTTTTGTCCATTCATCCATATTAGCATATTGTTCTATTTCTGGGATTCTTTGATGGATGTATGGTGACAGTTTATTTTTCATTCTTCTATCATAGATAAAGTTGTTTGGATCACAAGGCACCCAGTAGAAACTCTTTTGTAGTCTGAGATAGTCTTCTAAAATCCTTTCGGCTTCCTTTCCAGCTTCCCTAGAGTTACAAATGAAGGGACCTAATTGGCTCTTGATCCCGAGTTGAGCCTTTTTCTTTGCATTGCAAAAATGAATTATATCTGAATTATTCATCTGCCTGAAATATTCTAATGCAAAGAGTCTCATTGGGACATACTTGGGCAATTTGAATGGGCATAATTCACATCCATATATCCTGATCTCTGTGTAGTTTTGATATAGGTACCAGTCACCTATCTTGTAATGCTTTGAGAGCTGAAGGATTTTCTTGATTTCATTGTTAATTTTAGGAGGAGAGACTCCTGTCAACAAGGTAGTTGCAGGATGAACAAAAAGGTCGACAAACTCATTATAGGAATAAGGAGAATCAGAGGAATTGTGAGTAATGGCAGACTAAAAGATGACTGACCTAGGATTCCCTTTGGCATCAAGTTTCTTAACATAAAAAGGGAAATTTTCTGACTGAAAGTAAATCATGAGATGATATATGATAGAAGAATACTTAAATACTCTCTCATTCTCAAATCTCATGAACTGATCATGGATTTTGTCAGCAATATAAGATGCAAAATCGTACTTAACAGCAGGAGGCTGTCCAGGGGTAAAAATGGATAACAATACTAGGGTTAACTGATCAACATACTCACTAGTATTGAAGCCCATTATGGAAGATATCATGTTTAAAATAAGTCTACCCTCATCAATAAAGAAAGTATAACCATAAGGGGGAGGGTTTTTAGGCTGATGCTCTGGTAACATGAAGGTTTGGCATAGGTGGTTTAACTCTTCATGGGATAACTTAGTAGATTTCTCAAGTAATTCAACCATGGACAGGGGAGTGAGAGCTTGACCAAGTTGGAATTGTAGCATTTCATTTATGGACTAAGCAGTTATTGGGAAAAGGAAATTTTGACTTGGGGATAAAACTGCTCGTTGGTTGGGATCATAATTTGCGTAGCAATAATGGATTAACTCAGGAAAAATATGGACTGAGGGGAGAAGGTACATAGGAAGATTTGATTCCCAAAGTCCAAAGATGTCAGAACCATTCAAATAATTGTCTCTGCAGCGGCAAAATATTTGAAGAGGATTCTCACTGAGACGCAAGTCCTTAATTTGAAAATCCATATCGGCTAAAGGAAAATAATCCAAGTCCTTGTTAGGGGCATTGATGGGCATGACATTCAGAGCTACAGGAACTTCCATTTCTGGTTCTTGTGGATTCAGAAATGGAATTTCGGGGTTTTTGTGGAAAAGGGGCACAATTACCATTTTTGGGAATATAATTGCAGTTCTGGGAACGAAAAAGACCAAACTGAACTTCTTTTCAGACCTTAGTGCAGAATTAAAACTAAAACCAGGATTTTTTACAGAGTTTAGCGGGGAATTGGAATAAATACCTATTTACGGGAAATGAAACGTGTTTAAACAGGCGCTGGTTATGACAGAAGAACCCTGAAATACTCAGCTTCAATTCTCTTCAGCAAGGTAACGGTCAGCAAGCATTAACAATTGGTTTTTGAATTTTGTTGCATGGAAGACTGGCTAGCGCACGGAACAATGAAAATGACGCAGACGCAAATTTTTTTATTTACAAATTCAAAAGGGTGGCATGTTTTGATTGATGACGTCAGCATGTACGATGGTTTCGTCACAGAGGGATAGGAGCAGATCTTTGTTTGGGCTGCTCGCGCAGTGGAAATCCGGACTCGAAAAAGATTAGGGTGAATTTGATAAGAAATTCGCGTCACAACTCTCCCTCCGTACGCCAACCCAACTTCGGACCCGAAAAAGATTAGGGCAGAATTCATTTGGTTTTCGCGTCACAAACTTAGCCGACGTCAGCAGGCTATTTTTGAACGCGAATTTGGTTTGAATTATGGTTTATCGCCGTTTGAAGTCTGGTGGGCTCGACTTAAGAACAATTTTGTTTGATCCCATCTTATAAAATTTGTGTTGGTTTTCTTTGATAATACACATATTTATAATAAATCATGGGAATATAACACTAGTAAACATGTGGAAAAGTTATATAAATTATTGAGAACAATCATTTTTATGTAAAAATATCCAAATGTGCTTTTGGGAAATAAGAATTTGAGTATTTGGTTCATATTGTTTTAAAGGAAAGAGTGAAGTTGGAGCCTCAAAAGATGCAAGCTATTACAAAATGACCTATTCCTAAGAAAATCAAGGTTCTTAGAAGATTTTTTAGACTTACATGATATTATTGATCATTTGTTAAGAATTATGCATGCATTTCAAGTCCACTCACAATCTCTGGAAGAAAATATCATTTATATGGAATGATGAGGCTACTTTGGCATTCTCTCTTTTAATGGATGCCATGTCTTCTACACCAACATCGGTTGCACCTAATTTTGGTAAAACATTCATAGTAGAGTGTGAGGCACTAGGGCAAGGAATTTACGTAACATTAACACAATAAGGGATATCATTGGCTTTTAAAAGCAAGGAATTCAAAGAAAATATTTGGTGAAATCTACGCATGAAAAATAAATGGAAGCAATATTACATGCAATAAAAAATGGGGATAGTATATCACTGGGAGGTACTTTAAAGTCAAGATATACCATGATAGCATAAATTATTTTTTGAAGCTATGGATTTCATTGGAAGATTAACAAAAATGAGGAGAAAAATGCAAAGTTTTAATTTTGAGATAATCTGCAAAAAGGGTAAGGAAAATTTAGTACATGATGCTCTTTCTAAAATAGAAGAGGCCTCAAATTTATATCCAATTATATTTTCTATTCCTAGGTGGCTAGAAGAAGCTTGCCATAATGGAAAAATGACAATAGTACTAAACAAAAACTAAAATTTATAAAGGATGGGATGAACTCTATGGAGCATTGGGAGTGAAAGAGAGATATACTTTGGTGCAAATGTAGAATATTTTATGCACGCAAGCATATTTGAATAAAAAAATATTAAGGGAGTCCCATGTCTCTCTGATGGTAGGATGCAGGGTTCCTTAAAACATCTCAAGGATCAAAAAATATATTTTTGGAAGGAATGAAGAAAGATATTCAAAATTTTGTAAGAGAAGGTCAGGTTTGCATAATAAATAAAAGAGAGATAGTAAAATATCTAGGGTTACTTCAACCATTCCACATACATATTCAAAGACTAGAAGATATATCAATAGACTTTATTACAGGGTTACTAAAATATAAAGGTAAGTATTACATTTTTGTGGTCATTTATATAGACAAATTTTGTAGAGCTCAAAGTACATAAACAACAAGCTAAGTGGCAGAAGTGTCCGTGAAAGAAATTCATAGTCTTCATGGTTTTCCTAAAGTAATAGTAACAAGAAAATTTTGGAAATAATTATTTAATATGAGTGGAGAAACACTAGCTGCCATGAGTTCTACATATCAAACACAATCAAATGGTAAAACAAAAATAGTTAACAAATGTCTTTAAGGTTATCTACAATGTTACTCTTTAGAAAATAAATCTTAATGGATGAAGTGGGTTCCTCAAGGAATAATGGTAATATGATACTATCATACTACCTATCACACATCTACTAAAATTTCCCCATTTAAGGCCCTTTATGGATATCCAACTCCTAGTATCTCATACTTTTTGCAAGATAAGTCCAAAGTATAGGAAACATAGTCATATATGGAAAATACTAAAGAAACTTTGAAAATTAATATGGAAAACCTTCAAATGACATGAAACATGATAAAACAACAAGGGGAACAACATTGAAGTGAAAGATAATTTGAAGAGGGCAATTGGGTATTTTTTAGATTATAGCATTATAAGCAATCTTCATTCAAGAAAAAGAAGAATAAAGAATTAGCTCAAAAATGCAATGTGGAAAAATTCGAAGTCGGGATTAAATCGGCAAGGGTCCAAAAGTTGAAATACTCAATAAAGTCGGGATTTTTTTGAAAAAGTCGGCAAAAATTTGGCAAAACTAAAAAAATACAAAAATATTCATTTTTGGAAAAAATCCTGATTTTTTGAAAAAAAAAAAAAAAATTATTAAAGAAACTACCTCACTCAAGATTTTTTCGAAAAAGTTGGAAAAAATTCGGGACTTCGAGGATAAAATCACGACTTTTTCAAGGATGAAAAAGTCGGCAAAAAGTCGGCCAATAAAGTCGGCTCCGGGAAAAATTCGGGATTTTTTCAAAAAGTCGGGACTTTTTGCCGACTTTTTCCACACTGCAAAACTGTTATGGCCCTAAATAATTATTCATAGGATTGCACAAGTGGTATAGAAGTTATATTTTCCTTATTCTTGCATTCATAAGGTTTTTCATGTATCTTGCCTAAAAAAGGTTTTGGGAAAAAATATGCTAATGTAAATAGAACTTCCAAAATTAGATGAAGAATGAAAGTTGATTCTTGAACCACAAAAAGTTATAGATAAACATTATGTATCTCTTTGACATATAACCATTATGAAGTACCTAATCAAGTGGAATAATATTCCTCTAGAAGAAGGTACATGGTAAAATGATCAATTTGTGATGAAATACCCACGGCTAAAGGGTTCGTTTGAAGTTTTGACAAAGGTTTTGTTATATGTTTTATATAACGCGCGGCAGAATAGTTTTACTGTTTGTTAAGGTCCCACACAGTGATCAAATTTGAAGGGCAGGTCCAAATTTCAATTAGAAGGGCATATATCTATGTCGCCCTTCCATAATGAAAAGCTTTAAAAAAAAAACTTTTCAATTGACCACAATAAATTATTTTTACATTTCATTTTCAGAAAGACAAAACCATCAATCTTTATATTAATAAAAGACTGTTACATATACAACAATGAAGAAGGCTCGATATTTCATTGCTTAAATATCTCATTGGCAATGTCAACATAAGTCTTGAAGACACTATTATAAGAGTTTGGATACATACCACCGGGATATAGGAGATTCTTATGTGTCAAATTGTGTAATGCAATTTTGACTTTGTCTCACAAGGAGCGGCAGCATGGAGGTCTGGATTTTTCTTATAGAACTTTATTATTATTATTTGAAACGTTGTTTATAGATATGAATACAACAATGAAATTATGAGCATGGTGGACAATTAGTCAAGCTCATGATGCCAAACCATGATGATGTAAGTTTGGAATTTAACATTTTTACATGTTAAAGACAAATAGTCAAAATTACTGACAACTTAGTATGCCATAATTAATAATCATTCCATGTTCACTTTTGTTAATAGGTTTATGTCACACGATGATGCAGGGGCATTAGGCACTAGCCAGCAATTAGGAGGTTTTTTCCACATGTTGTGGCTAGGAGGCTTTGAAAACATATGAGTTGTAACAGCTAGGTGTCAATACCTCAGCTGATTGTATTACTTAGACTAGTTAGAGTTGTAGGAGTCGAACAGTTTCAGTTAGTTGAATTATTATAATTATACCTTTTGATTTCTAGAACGGTCCTTTCAGAGGAACCGAAGAGCCATATGTTATGTATATAAATTGTAATTCCTCGGATGAATAAAAGTAGAGAGGGAAGAGGAGAGTAGAGAGGGGATTTCTACAATAAACCTCTGTGTGTGAACAATTGTTTCCAGTTAAATGATTTTCAAGCTTAGTTGCCATTGAATTATCTCGAACTGCTAATTGTGAAGAATTGTTTAACTGTGAGGCGATTGGGTACTGATAATTCCATTCTTCTGTCTTTGAATTCCCGTAAATTTTTAGATAACCCTGTGAACTCACCCCACCCGAAGGCGAGGTCTGTGTAGAGAACTTGGGTCGTGAACACTGTTCAAATATAAAAATCCTGCTTAATAAAAAGACAATATTGTTGTGCTTTTGGAACCTGACCCAAGGATTGGACATGAGTTAAAAAAAAAAAGGATAGCGGAACCAGACTTGCACCCGTGGTCAAGCCCTGTACCAAAACCATTAGCGGAATCACAAAAGCGGGTTGCCCATATCGCACTGCTTTTGCGGAGTAGGCGGTATTTCCTATTCGCGAGCGATTCCATAGGGAATGTGACACGTGGCGAAGTGACCCCCATAAAACCACTGTTTAACCCGCGCCATCGCACGTTAAAGCCCAACGTTGGAAGCCGAGCGAAATTGCCACGAGTTGTTGATTTGGAGAAGGGTCATCGGACGGTGGTCGCACGTTGAACTTGCCCGGAGGTTAACTAAGGTGTGCGGAGGATAGCCAGGAACGATACGAGTGTTTGATTGGTTATTGATATATATAGGTGGGGCCGGAGTATAATTAGCATAAGTCTGGAGCGTGATTGTTGTAAGGCTGGGTGGTGAAATATAGAGCCAAAAGTTCATTACAAGTTATTTATTTAAAAAGAAACATGGAGTATAAATACAAAGTGTTGAAAGTTAAACATTGGTTATAAGGCTTGGAGATAATATAAAGTCAGGACTATAAATTAAAGTCCAACCATTGTGGATAGTATTTATTTATCAAATGCTACGAATTTGATAAATAAACCCGAAGAAAGAAGAAGTCAATTAAGACTCAGGCTGGAGGAAAAGAACGGGGTAAACCAAGGGAAAATGCTGACAGAGCGATTGTAGACACACCAGCTCTCCTTAGGGGTCCAATTTCAGTTTTGTTGCATCACACGATGATATCTCTTCTCTGGCATTTACTTGTATTGAAGATCACTATTCTAGGAATAAGGAGTTATTTTCTCCAAAAATAACCCTAGCCAAACATTGACAATGCATCAAGGATATCTTTCTATGCTTCACGAGTACATATGTTCTACTTCTAAATCTTGTCTTGGAAGTGGTTGTTTTGCTGGAAATTATTCACCAGTTGGTTTCATACCAAAGTCTTTTTCACATTTTCAGCATCCAATACATGAAAAAGATAATGGTTTAAAACAACATAAATATTTGAAATTTTGCAAGAATTGTCTGGCACACTTTGAATATGAATTTTTAAGTCAAGTGCATGATGCTGTATAGGATCAAGTGTCATTTTTAATACCAAATGTTTCACAAGAAACTTCTCAACATGCTACCCTGCAGTAAGGATTAAATGACAATATTGCATCAACTATTTCCATAATAAAAGTGCACCTCGGCCATAATACTAAACAACTACAAATTTTGTAGATCTAACAAGACCACACAATCAAATTTATTCCACAAGGCCAATACTGTATGTAAAGTGAAAAGGAGTTTGCAACCAAAAATACCTTAGGCAACTAATTCAATTAGATACACCAAACCATCAGCAAAAAGGAAAACCAGCCTACTTGGCCCCAATATTTTCAACTGGGTCCTCTAATTCAACCAATAAAAAGGAGAAAACCATAGCGTTGAGATACATTTCATTACACTGTCAATACCAATAAAATTTGACTCAGCCATAACCCTTTCCTTTTATTGTTGTGAAAAGCTTTATGCATTACTTTAATATTGAATTATGAACAAAAAGGAACTTACAAAATGTGACATTATGAACCTAGTCAAGCGCACAAGCAAAAATATCCTGGACATGACCCTGGTTGACAAGTTGTATTGCTCATGATGCAAGAGGATTTGTACCTGCACTGCCAAGTCAATCAAAATCCATCATTATCTATACGATAAATACAAGTAATTGATGTAGTATTTTTTACTCTAAGATGCATTCTTATGATAATGTTAGAACATATGTTGAAAATTTCAAAACATACATGAATAAGCTCCTCTTCGTTTCAAGAACAATTTATTGGAGTCGCATGAACTTGGAACAAGCCTCCCACGATCTGAAAGAGTAGCAACTAAGTTAACGGTGACTTTTTTGTTGCTACGTTGGATCAAGGGAGGTTTGCTTCAAGATTAAATCACTCCAATAAATTATTCTCTACTAAACAGGGCCAACCACGTGAAGGTGGAAGCTCTTATGGCCCCTCCCCCCCCCTCACATCACTCTCAATTCCCAAATACCCAATCTATATTTCATTTTTTACTTTCATGAGCATAAAAAAAAATATTCAATAACTAATAAAAAAACAATTCAACAAAAAGTATGCAAGGAAACATTGCAATTAATGCTTGACATAAAAATAGTATGATAAATGAGTTTTTTATATAACGCAAAAAACGTTCCAAGTATGGTAACGTTTGTCTTATAATAATACAATATTTTACATTATCGAATTTTCTTTTTCTTCTTCCTATTTTTAAAGCTCCTAATTACATCATCAATATCATCATGCTCTGATCCTGTTTCGTGCCTTTCGACCTGCACTGCTGACCTAGTTGCGTAGTCACGATGTATGGTTTCATCCAGTGACGCGGCATCGCCTACAAAAACAGATAATATTAAATTTTAATTGTCAATTTTTAAATATCATTGAACTAGTTCAGTAATATTAATAAAAAAAATTGCAATGAGATTATTTAACTGGTGCACCAGTTGTCGCCGCTGACCTAGTTGCGTAGTCACGATGTCTGGTCTCATCCAGTGACGGGGCATCACCTACAAAAACAGATAATATTAAATTTTAATTGTCAGTTTTTAAATATCATTGAACTAGTTCGGTAATATTCATAAAAAAAAATTGCAATGAGATTATTTACCTGGTGCACCGGTTGTCGCCGCTGACCTAGTTGCGTAGTCATGATGTCTGGTCTCATCCAGTGACGGGGCATTGCTTGCAAAAACAGATAATATTAAATTTTAATTGTCAGTTTTTAAATATCATTGAACTAGTTCGGTAATATTAATAAAAAAAAATTGCAATGAGATTATTTACTTGGTGCACCAGTTGTCGCCGCTGACCTAGTTGCGTAGTCACGATGTCTGGTCTCATCCAGTGACGGGGCATCGCCTACAAAAACAGATAATATTAAATTTTAATTGTCGGTTTTTAGATATCATTGAACTAGTTCGGTAATATTAATTAAAAAAATTGCAATGAGATTATTTACCTGGTGCACCAGTTGTCGCCGCTGACCTAGTTGCGTTGTCACGATGTCTGGTCTCATCCAGTGACGGGGCATCGCCTACAAAAACAGATAATATTAAATTTTAATTGTGAGTTTTTAAATATCATTGAACTAGTTCGGTAATATTAATAAAAAAAATTGCAATGAGATTATTTACCTGGTGCACCAGTTGTCGCCGTTGGGACTATTGCCCTGTCTTCCTCTCTGGTGGTAAGATCCTCAAGGGAAACATTCTCTGTCATTTAAACAAAAAACGTTATAAGGAAAACAATCAAGGTATAATTAGAAAAAATTATAAGTGGAAATTAATTATTGTCACGGCCCTCACTGATAGTAGCATAGTCGGCCTGGTCCCTACTACAATGATCAGGTTGCACGTGAGGATCATCTACATTTGGCTCTAAAACTGGGTTATTTGAGTCATCGGTAGTGTTGCTCCCCTGATTTAAACAAAGTTGTTAGACATTAAATTTATGGATGAAAACAAACATATTGAAAGGTTAATTTTTTACCTTATCAGGCATTCTGGATCTTGGGACCTGCCCCAAGCTTATGCGATGTTCAACTACGGCTTGATTGCCGAAATGGAAAGCGATATTTTTATCTTCCTCTGTAGTTTCTATTCCGAAGTCATCACCCTACATTACATATGATTGTGTATTTTTAATCATATTTGATAGGATTAAAAAAATGTTGGAAGGCGATACAATTAATTATAAGATGTTTAGCTACTTAATTACAATTCTTGCAGCTAATTTCAAGTAGCTGCCCTGGCCTAGCTTGTGATGGCCCTTTTTTTCAATCCTAGCTTTGGTTGCCTTTGAGGTGTCAGGAAACCTAGCATCAAAAGATTAAAGTCAGATATGACATAGCACACTTTTATTTTAGACATAGAGAAAATTCAAGCTATTGAATTAAAGTTGTAATTTACCTTGCGGGTCCAGTTGGCATTTTTCCTTCTTTCTTTGCCCTTTTCTCTTTTTCGTCATGGATGAGTGCTCTCCACTCACTCTCTGGAATTGTGAGAGGACACTCATATCTAGGGTTAAATTTCAATTGCATCCTATACGTGTCCCTGGTATATTTGAAATATTTGTCGGCTACCCGAGCCATCGCTGTTCTGTCAAATGTGCTGACCCCAAAAAGGCTTCTAGATAATCTAGAAGTTCTTTTTTCAGGTTGGAACTCTGGGAATTCCACCCTGTGCGTATGGTTGGGCCAAAAATTACCAACGAATGGCTCTCCAGATACCTGTAGAACTCATTGTTTCCTACACAAAAAAGAAGAAGAAGATATTATCATTAATTTAAAAATAAAAATAATGATAAATATGTTTTAGATAAAGTACATGAAATAGTTAAAATATTAAAATTTACCTGGGAGTTGTACATGCTTTATAGGGACACCTTCATCATTCACCAACAATGTGCCATTAATGGTCCCTATGGAGCTGACACGTGTAGCTCCAGGAAACGCAATAATGTAGTTGGCCATATCAACCTCATCATTGCCAACACGTTCAGCGGTTGGCTGGGTGTCTGCTTGGGCAGGGTGTGTTTCTTGACTAGCACCTAAAGGAGTAGAAGGTGTACGAGAGGGTTGTTGGGCAATCTCTTGCCCTTGTGTCCCACTACCACCAACACTGGATTCAGCAAGTGCCAGAAAACGCTACATACAAAAGAACTTTTTGTTAGTTTAGTCAATGTAAAAATTAAAAATCAAACTATCACTATTCATCTCATGCAGAGAAAAAAAAATATCCTTTTGACTTTTTATTATTACCTGATATCTTTCTAGCTGGCTCATAAGTTGTTTTATCCTATCTTATGTTTCAGGTGTTTGAGGCACGTCTATCAAAGTATTAAATTCCGACCTTGCATCTCGTGCCTTTTTTCGCAACAAGAACACTGGAGATAGGGATGAAGAAAGCTCTTCCTTAAAGAGGGAATCATCAGGCATACCATGGCTAGGTGTCTGCATATTTGAACAAAATTAATATTATTTCAATTATGTAAATAACTAAAATACCTGAAGATAGAGCAGTGCTGGCTCTTTACATGTTCTTCTGCTGGCCTCTTTCTGTGATCATCCCGTCTCTGGGTTGTTCCTGCACTGCTCTCATCAGTCTGCCACATTGCAATAAAATTATAAATGTAAAAACTTGAAAACAATATCTAACTTGAAAACACAAAATTAAAACTGAAATAATTTCTAATAAGACACCAGAAGACAGAGTTAGAGTTTCAAATATGCCTTGCATTGAATTCAGTCCTGGAAACATGTCATTGCACATTAAGGCACCCAAACAAGAGATGAGTTGACAATGAAGACCTTATTGGATATATTGTTGGAGCAACTTCTAGTAAACTTGTTGTGAAGACCTTGAGGACATTTTTGGAGCAACATTGTTGAAGCTGATGGTATAGCATTGTTGGAGACGATCTTGAAGGGCCTTGAAGTGAAGCTTTGGAGCAACTATTGAAAAATCCTTAGAGCATTTAAGTAAGGCACTTTCTATCTTCCATCACCTTTTTCCTTTCAATATCCTTTAAACGATTTTGTTGATATTTAATGTTTGAAATCACGTTATAATTCCTTGATTATATGTGTTTGGGGACTAGAATAATTTCACACTAAACCATGCAAACTTAAAAGTAACTTAACGGATCCATAAAGTAATAATAATCATAATTCCTAATTTCCTATTGTACGATATGATGCAAATTATTCAAACATGAAGCAATGAAGACATGCAATGTCTGAATTTCAAGATTGATGAACCAATACAAGAAGTTAGAAACTACAACTTTGATTCAATACTTTGTGTCCTAACTCCATGAATGAATCTAGTTTGTAGTACAGAACATGCATCGTGTATTATCAATTCTTAATTGACAACAACTAAAGGTCATCTACCTCATCAATTCCTTCCCATTTTGTGTTTTTATGTTATATTCCTTATTAAAGTGTCAAATTTCTCTCAAAGTAAGCAACCACTGAATAAAATAAAAAATAGTTGAGATATGATTGAGAAATGGTCATTTATTTCTTGAAAGGATCTTCACAATTTCTTTGGTTGTTTTTCATCTCAAGAAACAAGAAATGACCTAAGAAACTATCGTGATGTATTATAAGAAACAACACGGTGCAATGGCCATTTTCAAAGCCAAACGATGTCCATTGAGGACATGGCCTTTATTTGGTTCCTGTTTCATAGGAGTTTCGGGTAGAAATGGAACTTTGTTGTACCATTTCCAGTAGTAAAAAGGGAAAACCTTCTTTTTCCATGGGAAATAATTTACCTTTCCTCTTTCAAGATAATCTAAATCACAAAAAATATGAACTATACTGCACACATTCTTGGATAATGTGAAAGTGGAAAAGGAATACCCTACACAAGTGATGCACACATGTACATTTGAACACTAATAGATTTTGTAGTTGAAATGCAATGCTTGTTTTCATTTAAATGTAGGGTTTTTAAAGCAGGGAGAAATAATGGCTGCCAAATTAATAAGCGTTTCTTTGGGAAAAATTTAAATGTTGTATTGGGTGATGAAGATAATAGAGGGTATTGAATCTTGATTCTTGACATCTATAGAGAACCCTACGTACTTAACACAATTGATGAATGACCACAAAAACCTAAATACTTAACTTAATTGTAGAGGTACTTCATATGAACCTACCATTTGCAGAGTTTTATATGAATGTGGTGAATGCCGTTTCAAAGGAGTCAGAGAAGCACGCTGCCTGGCAAGAGCCTGTGGGGTTAATGCCGAGGCGAATGCCGAGGGCGAATGCTGGTTTCAAGAGCTCGTGGCTTAATGCCGAGGGCTAATGCTAAGGGTGAAGAAGGTACAGCAGATATCAAATGTTAATGTAGCACACATGTACATTTGAACACTAATAGAATTTTGTAGTTGAAATGAAATGTTTGTTTTCATTTAAATGTAGGGTTTTTAAAGCAGGGAGAAATAATGGCTGCCAAATTAATAAGCGTTTCTTTGGGAAAAATTTAAATCTTGTATTGGGTGATGAAGATAATAGAGGGTATTGAATCTTGATTTTTGACATCTAGAGAGAACCCTACAGCCTAACACAATCCAATGGAATTGACCAAAAAAACCCAAATAGAGTCAACCCTACTATAGGAGGAAGGGCCTGCAGTAAGAACTTACCATTTTGCAAGAGCCGAGGGCGAATGTTGTTCTGCAAGAGCTGAGGGAAGTGAATGCTGAGGCCAAATGTTGTTCTGCAAGAGTTGAGGGCGAATGTTGTTCTACAAGAGCGGAGGGCGAATACGCGCATGATATCAGACGTTAATGTAGCTATTGCGACAGATACAAAACAATAAAATCATTTTTATGTAGCGTGCATATAAATTTCAATTTTTTATTTAGCACGCATATAAGTTTCTTTATACTGACAGCGGAAAAGGCGTCGCTATTGTGACGAAGGCCTCCAAACATCGCAATTACGACACTTAGAC
The DNA here is from genome assembly GCA_034641835.2 of Pinus albicaulis. Taxonomy (NCBI): domain Eukaryota; kingdom Viridiplantae; phylum Streptophyta; class Pinopsida; order Pinales; family Pinaceae; genus Pinus; species Pinus albicaulis. The sequence goes on from CM076584.1 coordinate 1,209,891,898, forward strand.
ATTGTAGGCGACTTGCGACAAGTAGGCAAATACGAATAGCGACATCAGCAATATAGTGTCGCAATTGCGACGTCTTCCTCCAAACGTCGCAATTGCAACACTTTTCTAAGTGTCGGTATTGCGACACTTTTCTATAAACATCGGTATAGTGACGGTTTCGAGCTGGATGGAAAAAATTTGGGGAAATTTCCGACATTTGGTCAAAAGTGTCAGAACCAAGTGTCGGAATTTTCGCCAAATGTAGTAGTGTTATTTTTGTACTTACAAGTGTTACCTCAATTGGTCGAGTTCCTTTCGCTAAAGCACCTCCCTAATGGGGGGTCATGGGGCCAATTCTCTTTGACACCCGCAAGGCTAGGCTTTGATAATAAACCTATGGGATGTGACCCCTTCAGGTATATCTTCCCAGATATTTCCTCGAGAAAAAAAAATGGCTTAAAAGTATTCAAGTTAGCCAACATCCTATCTTGGCCAAGTGATCCCTCCACTGAACTTAGGCCCATTACAATGGAAAATACCCAATACTTTAAAGGCTTCATCACATGAAATCCATGGGATCTAATACTACAAACCACAAACTTTTTGCCAAAAACCACCATTGTGGACCTAAGAAATTTGACTCTTTCACCGAGTCAAGTTTACCCTAACAATTGTGTGGCTTAATAATGTGATATATTGATACATGATCTACTTGATGGTCTTACATTTCCTCTCAACCACACTTGTACTATGTTTGATAACCTTCTTGGATTCCCCTTTGCCTTGGCCTAAACATGGGCCACTTTAGGATGTCTACAACTTATGCGGGTTTCTAAGATCCCTTTTTCCCTCTTGATATTTATGCCTTACTTACTAGTTTGACTCACTTTAACCTTTGACATAATTATTTAGGGAATTCCCTAACTTCATAGGTCCAATTCGGGGCACAAAACCCTTATTTAGGTACATGGCATTGAAAAAATGTGTAACTAGGTTTGGTCTTCAAATTTATGAAATGTACTTTTGATTATAGAATATTGTAAAACAAAAGAAAATTTATTATTTTTATTTTGGAGCATGGACTTCATGCTCAAGGTCTTTTATTTTTTAGGTCAAGAAACCATTGAGTGTTTCTAGGGTTTTTCCTAGGTCAAGAAGTCAAAAGAGCCATTATCATATGTTGAAGAGCCCATTGGGCACATTGTAACGTGTAAAAATTATTATTTTTGTACTTAAAAGTGTAAAAATACCCTTCAAGACCAAGTTGGTCTGGAAACTAAGAATTCGGCCTATTTTGAGGAGCCACTGCCACCTTAGAAGCCTATATAAAGGATGGAACTCAACCTCCTTTGGACACACATTCACTTCTCATCATCCAAGCGAAGAAGAAGAAAAAGAAGGCTAGTGAAGAAGGAGAAGGACTAAGGAAGAAGTGTTTTGGGATATTTCTCTCTATCTATCTCACATGTGTTATAGGTAAATTCGGGCACCATTCCCAATGACCTGGTTAACTGGGCATCATCTCCAGGACCAATGAATAGGGTCTATCATCCCCTATCATTTCAATTGTGATATTCCCTAAGACAAAGAAAAAGACAAATAATTCAAAGACTTTCATCTGCAAAGGTTTCCAAGATTTGAAGTTTATAATATATCATATGAGAGCGCATCAACGTTACCTCTAAAGGGACTAAGTGTGTTGCATATGCAGGTAGCCCCATGCAAGGCTACTCTGCAAAACACTTCCCGACATTCATGGGTGCGTTGGTCACATTGGGAGTGAAATTCTCATTGTTCCAGAATCTCTACTTGGCCAGTGCCTTCTAGAAGAGTTCACGTGTCAAACTTCAAATCCATGTGTCCATTTGACATCTACAAGATTGAGAACATGTCTTGCCTATTATTGGAAAGTCATTGATTGTAAAACTACCTTCAACTCCTCTATAAATTGAGCATAGATCTTAGTGTTTGGGAAGGAAGAATTTGAGTAGAGAAATGTTGGTGGAATTTCAATTGAGGAGTTGATTTGAGTGACATATTGCTGGAGATATCTGCATTGTGATGAGGTTAGGATGCTGCTGGAGATGGTAACAAAAAATCAATCACTGGGTTGTAACCTCCCCTTCTATCATTAATAAAGAGTACTGCTTATTTTTCCCTATATGCATCTATATAAGCTTTGATTTTCCATATCATGATTTCTTATTTGATGTATATGGTTTATGCTTTATTGATTTAGCTAAATAACTTGAATATACATCTGTATTATTGCTATCTGTAACTAAGGAGATTACTCTTTATCCTAGGTGTTTTAGCCTATATTTGCAACAGAAGTGTGTTAGACAGCTGTGTTTTTCATTATACACTGCACCCAATGAACTCTTGGACAAGACACAGTGCTTTGCATAGCATTGTTTCCCTTTCAGGCCTACGTTGCAAAGCATTGTATCTCTTTAGAGACTACGTTGCCTCCTGAAACCATCCAAATTCATTTGAATTTGTCATTGCAATTTGTTTCAGTTTGTTCTCTTTTGTGTTTTGAAAAGCCTGAGCCTCATATTGACCAGTGAACTTATCTACCTCTTCCTCCTTTGAAAGAAAAATTTGTTCAATGTTTATTTAAAGCGTTTTTCTTTATCATTGACGAATTGATTTCAAAGTATTTTCATTGTCGCATTAGATCCATTTTCTTTTGAAAAAGGAAATTGTCGTAAGTTCTTCGTTTCCTGATAGGAAAAATTTTTGTTTAATTCCTTATTTTTCCTTCAAAAGAGAAATTGTTGTTTATATTCCTCATTTCTCAAAAGTAAAAGGCATTTGTTTTTGTTGATTTAGTGCACTTAGTTTCTTTTCTGCACTCATAACATTAAAGGAATCGAAAAGAAAAACCTGCATTTTAATGTAATGTTTTGTGTGTTTTGCAAAAGGAACAATTAAGAAATCTACACTTAGTTTGTGCTCATTGATTTGTTTGCTCTCAAATTTATTTCTCTTTCCCTCTAGTAGCTAGGATTTTCATTGAAAAACTAAGAGTGAAAGATTGCTTATTTCTTAGTTTGCATTTTAGGAATTTCCAATACATCATCGTAGTGAACCTTTGAAAGGAAAATTGTTAAACAAGATCAACTTAAAAATTATCTCAATTTACCTAACAAAGCATTGGAACCATAACGATAACATTTAGAAGGTATAGGCTAGAGATGTGTTCTGGTGTCGTAAAACATAATAGTTGTTGTTAACTTGTTTGCGATACATTCCAAGTGTGATACCTCACTCCACGTATGTAAGTATATCATAGCTCTTCCACGTCATTTCGGGTATATCAGAAGGTGTTATAGTACGAAAAGTATAAAGGGGTGCTCTCACTGTGCGGTTTCACATCAGGCAGCGCTAATATAGACTTGGGCCTCCACGTACCTTCGAGTATATTTGGGAGGAAAAATTTTAGGTGCTATCCATCCATAGTGAACTGAGTCTACCACCTTGTAAATTGTGATACACCGAACACAAAATTCGGGGAGATTGCCTACCTGTACTTCTTGGTTCGCCAGGAGGTATTTTGCAGTTCACTGTTTCTTGGTAAACCCTTTTGCATAGCATTACCATTTTATTTTGTTTATTTGTTTTTGGTTAAAATAAATCAGTAATCGTGGAAGAACAAAATCCTATCCCTCGTCGTTCACGTAGAATAGCATTAAAACCACCTTTACCACCAGAAGTTACTTCTGGTAGGCGAAGGTGATCACGATATGCCGAATCAAGTAGAATTCGTACCTCTGGTGAAACATCATCTTTCCATAAAACAGAGTTAGCTCAAGTTGTTTCTACACATCTCGGTTTGTCTACTTTTTTTGAAATAGAGTCTTCACAGCTACCCGTGGTCACGATCCATCCAATCAGTGAGACCATACCTCCTGGACTCGACGTTGTTCAACCAGAAATTGATCCAAATCCTGTCTCTTCTTTTCTAGAACATATGAATCTTGAAGTCATACAACCGGAATTTTTTCCTACTTTGGTCATCCCACAAATTTTTGTAGCCATTGAGTCTCCCATATCACACAGTCAACCACCTGAAATATACTTTGGGCCTGATGGTGAAATAGTTCCACCTGGTTTAATTGCGATTGAAGAAATCCCACAAGATGAGACACCTTTAACTCCAACCCATTTTGGGGAGGATATTTACCTGTACAAGTCTCTTCCTCAATCATTACCATATGCTTTTGTTGATCTTGTTCCTATTCAAACTCCTGTCAATTCAAAAGGGGATACATTTGGTCAAGTAACCATGCCTAAACCAACATCTTCGGTTGGGCCATCTGTTCCAATTACGTCAGCTCCTGCACTCACTACCCCGTCGATGTTTACAACTTCACTAGAGTCATATTTTCATGGTGGCCCTATGGTCCCATCAGGTTACAAATCATTATTTGGAATTTTCTCTAGTGCATCTTCAAAACCATTGTCTTTACCAATGTCATCATTCGATATTTTAACTAGTAATCCTATAGCAAGTACTGAATGACTTGATTATTTATACACATCTTCAGGGCAATATCAAGTCGGTCCTTCTGGATCTATTCCTTCAAGTACCATATCAACTGGACTCCCAACATTTGGAGAGCAATATTTTCTGTCTTATTATTCTCCTCATGCTAGGGGGCAACCTTTGGTCACCCAATATGACGTACTTCGTCACTTTTTGGTCAAACTAATGTTGAAATGAACGTTTGTCAATGGCAGACCACTCTGCCTATCCAACCACAAATGTTTGTACACTCATTTCAACCAGTTCAACCTGTTACACCCACATCATTTCCACTTGTAAATACATCTTTATCCCTATTACAGAACCAAAATGTTGTACAAAAACCTTATAAAGCGGGTCCTTCAACTCAATACCCTCAAATATTGGGTCCACAGACTCCAAATATTTTGGTTAATTTACAACAACCTGTATCCAGAATAATTTATTCACAAGATGGTTTACCATTTTATGGGATGTCACAACTGCAACCTGGTTATACCTGTCAACCGAATCCAAGTTATCCTAATTTAGGTTATAACATTGGTGGACAGACCCCTTGGCAGCCTTAGGCACAAATGCCTCAAACCTCATTTCAACAAGTATCATATCCATGTTCTGGTCAATGGTATTCTCAAGCGTTTGCATTTCAAAACAACCCCTATCTAGGTTATCAGAAGTAGATTCCTTATGCTAGTGCTTAAAGGCATGTTGCTCAAGAAATTCCATCTTACCCTAGCTATTATCAACCTGACCTTAATAGACAGTTACCCTTTGTTGCAACTTTAGAGTTACCAGATTTAAATCGGCTAACTAATGATCCAATTAACTATGCTCCTTGGTGGCCGGTGAGACCTCGCAAATTACCCTCGAATATTCCTAAGTTCAATGGAAACCCTGTAGAATATCCATCGACTCATTTCATGACTTATCATTTATGGTGTTCATCAAAATCCCTGAATGATGATTCTGTTCGACTACATCTTTTCCAGCGTACGCTCACAGGTCTGGCTGCAAAATGGTATATTGAGTTACCTAGAGCTTCTTTTGATAATTTCATTGCCCTAGCTACTGTATTTTTGACTCATTTCCAATTACCCATTAGATATGAAACTGGAACGAAACTCTTGACAAATTTCAAACAGACTAATGCTACTCACATTTCTGATCATATTCATGAGTGGAATCGTCGTCGTAGAATGGTTAAGACATTTGTTCCGAATCAACTCCTTGTTGAATGGTTCATTAAGTCCCTATTACCATCTATAATTGAGGATGTGGCTAAGAGTGGCATCATCATAGAAGAGCAAGTTATCGCTCGTGCCCAATAGTTAGACATGATTTATACTCAGTCTGGCACGCTCTATGAAAAAATTCCTAACGCACCGAGATCTAACTTTACTGTTCCTCCTTAATTAAAGGACTTTCATGCTGGAGACGACTTGATTGGCGCTGCAAGCACACATCAGACTACTACACCTTCTCCCAAAATTAATGCCATGTCGTTTGACAAGGGCAAGAGTGACAAGAAACCCATAAGTAAGAAAAAGGGGAAATATTAGAAAAATAAAACTTCTAACCCGCAGGAAAGATCATCTAATCAATCGTATGGACCTAGGAAACCTCGTTATCCATGCATAATCTATAATGAGGAACACTTTGTTAGAGATTTTCCTCACCACGCTGAAGTCTCAAAAATCATCAAGACTTCTCATGCGTCAGCTGTGTTGATAGACCCATTTCCAAATCCGGACACAAACATGGTTTCTACGGATCCAGCTCCTAGTTCCCTAGTGTTAATGTTATCTGTCACAAAACCTTCAACATATATTTTTGTGTCAACGCGTAATAAATATTATGGTGGTTAGGCCAATGATCAACCTACTACCTCGAAAACGAATTCGTCTACGTAATTAGTACCGCCTACTGCTATTACTGAATTGACAATCAAGCGACCAAAGGGAGTAATTCACAAATCGACATATAATCCTTGAGCGAGAGCTGCACAAAATTATAATATAGTTGAAGATTTGGCTCAATCCCCTTCAGCTATGTATTCTCTTTAAGTATTACAAAATTTTCCCTCCCAAAAACAGGTTTTATTGTCGGCTATTGGTGGAATTGATGCGACTGATTCTAATCTTGTCGTCTTTAATCATACGGGTTATGTGCCACAACGACCAGCAGAATTGGCATTCTCCGTACAAGTAAATGTTCTCAATCACCTTGTTCATTGCACTATTATTGATGAGGGAGCATCTACATGCATTATGTCTCTAAATTGTTGGAATTCACTTGGCTCGCCATGCTTATCACAATCATCAACGACATTGAAGGATTTTTATGGACGTACATATAAACCTCGTGGTATTATCAATAACCTGCATGTTGAACTAGGGGGGAAAACAATGAATTTTGATGTCGAGGTTGTTGACGGACCCCTTGACTATAATATTCTACTTGGAAGGCCATGGGTATTGTTGAGTCCCAAACTTGCATCTTTCCTATACACCTTTCTAGAATTTTTCCATTTACCTGGACCTCCTAAGTCATCAACATCATTGCATATTAATCATAAAAGAGCATTTAAAGTGGTTTTTAACTAGGTTTTGTGTCTGCTGTTTGAATTAGATTTTTGCTCATTAAGCTGCGAAATCTTGTCACTTTCCGCAGCCGCTTCAACTTTCCGCAGCCATTTTGTTAAAGTCTATATTGCAGGTGTCCTCAGGCAAATCAAGCCACATGGGAAAGTTGGAAATGACATGGATATGGACCGAGTCCTATTGGCTCAGTCGAATTCACCAAAGAAGGTCGTGGTCAAAGGTAGTCAAGCGGTGGTCAACCTAAGAGTCCTACGGTGACAGAACTCTGTTTTTTACCACGTGAAGACTTGCGTGGCCGTTCCATGATCCCAGGGGACATATCAACACCTGTGAACTGCTCCATAAGCCGAATCCAACAGCCACTCTCCATAGATTTAATCTTCACGGCAGCCATAATGCTAGATTTTTGGACGTGATTGTTCACGTGTCTTTTATCAGCGCAGATTGTAGGAAAGTAGTTATGTCATCCTCTGTTATAAATAATGCGTTCTCATACGCATAGTAGCTAGCTTTTGTAATGTAATTTTGGCTGTAAAGAAAGCCCACTGTGCCGTGACACTATTTTCTTGTTATGACTGCGTTTTGAATACATGAGAAGACTCTGTTCATAAGTATAATTTGTGGTTGATAATGTTCCTCGAGGATTGTGCAGAGGGTCCCTGCACACGCCGAGGTTTTTTTTTATTGCTGTATAGTTTCATGCTTTATTTCCTTACCTTCATTATGCCATAGTTATTCACGTGTATATATTACATCTCTTATGGTATTAACGTTTTATTTATGTCCATAATTTTTCATGCTTTATACTGCTGTTAACTGATCAGTGTCTTTGTTCCAGATTACAGTAGGCAGCCCGGGCATTTGCACATGGTTTTACAATGACTAATGACATGGAATCAGTCTTGTCCTTCTGTCGATTTATTTTTCTTAGCTTTTAATTCCAGCACTGTTTTATTTATTTCAGTTTTGTACATTTTCTTTATTAGTTAGATTAGATATTAAATTACTCATGTCATTTTCAGTTACCTCCGAAAGCCATAGCGAGACTAATGGTGAGGGATTGAAGTATGAGTGTGTAATTTGATATTAGTTTATTTTTCTGCAAATTAGATATCAGATTGCTCAAGTTGTTTATGATTACCTCCAAAAGCCATAGCGAGACTAATGGTGAGGGGTCAGAATATGAGTTGATGTAATTTGATTTTAGCTTTACTTTGCTTGCAATTCTTGGATTTCTTTGAGCGCAGTTTATTTTGTATTTAGACAGCAGCAAGGGTAATGGGTTTCATGATCAATAGTTCACTGTTTGTTTGACTAGTATAGTGGCACATTTTCATTTTCTTTTAGGAATTAATTTTGTCATTGCATGTTTCTAAAACCCTTTTGAAGTTTGAAGTTTGGGAAATAATTATAAAGGAAATCATTGCCTTGAACATTTATATCCATACTTGTCTTTTAGAATTTCCATCTCACATTAGGAAACCAGCCAAGATAAAAACCCCAAGATAAATAAAAAAATAAAAAAACCAAAAACGACAAAAAGTAAGAGATAGGTTATCTTGCACATATAGTGCGCCACACTTCGTCAACTTACGAATCCCGGATTGACAAATTAATGTAGCAATTTAGGACACAAAAGGACCAAACATTTAACGGCGAGTGCGGGGAAGTGTAACTAGGTAGCCAAACAGCTACTTATAAAAAAACAATATGAAAGAAGGCAGTGTCCTTGCTCTTTTGCTCTCCTCTTGCACCTAGTGTGATTTGGAGGATCAGAAAAGAGAGTTATTGGTTCAATAATTTCTTAAGTATGCTCTCTTCTTACACCTAGTGTGACCTGGAAGATCAGAAAGAGAATTATTAGCCCAACTTAAAAATAAAAAAAAAATGACATGCATAGAGCAAGAGATTCTAGGGGAAGGTTTATAGCTAGAGCCAAGAGTTCGATTTTCACAACTCCATCTTCTTCAAGGCATAGGCAAGATTCACCACCATCTACCCCTAGCCTTAAGATTCCTGGAATTCAAGGAGTGGTTGAATTAGAGGATTCACCTACTATCCCCAATCATTTAGAAAGACCTTTCCTTTACTTCTACGGGAATCTTGTATTCAAAGTAAAATCCTGCAGAAAGGAAAGAGCTCCTCATCAAGCTTGATAGAGAGCAGAGGACTTTGGGACTCTGAAACTATCATGACGGAAAATAATAGATGATTCAGGGTAAAGGTAGAGGTAGAGGTAGAGGAGGAGGAAATAATGGAGGCAACAATGGTGGAGGTGGAGGTAATAATGGAAGAAATAAGGAAGGAGACAACTCGTTTGGATTCCCTATAGTTGATGAGGAAACTCATACAACGATGAAAAACATCTCACCATCTGTCCTCCCCAACTTTTATGGATTGCGAAGTGAGGATCCTGAAACATTTCTGTTTGAGTTTGAAGTCGTGTGCAGAACCTATGACTATATGGAAGACTCTCAAAAACTCAAATTGTTTCCTTCAACATTGAAGGGAGCCGCTTTGAAATGGTTCATGGGATTAGTCACCCAATCTATTAGGACTTGGAATGATATGAAACAAACATTTTTGGATAGATACCTGGACTATTGCATGCCCACCAATCACAATGATGAGGTATTCAAAATGGTGCAAAAAGAAGATGAAAATTTGGAGGATTTACTTGAAAGATTTCAATACAACTTAAAAAGAGCAAAGATGAGCAACTTAGATGATGAAAATTTGAAAGCCCTTATATTAAAAGCCATCAAAGATGAATGGATAGATATTTTAAACATGATAGGGAAAGGAGACATTTCTCAACTTCCACTTCGTGACATAACAGAACTATGTGTCCATCTCTCAAGGGGAAAATCTAAAACGGGAAAAGGGCCTAGAGATCCTTCTCTTATCAGGGCAAACAAATCTATTTGGATCGATAAGTAGGCGGTGTATGCGCGATGAATTCAAAGCTGACCTTAGGGAGCCTTAGTAGACAACTAGACACCAAAATTCCAAAAACACGACGACGAAGGCGATGCTCTAGCCATGTACAGCAAGAACAAGAAGAAATAAACTGAGAATTACTGCTGAATCCAAAGTTGTAGAAACATGTATAATTTGCTCAGAGAATCATGAGATCAAGGATTGTCCTTCAATTCCTGGACTCAAAGCTATCTTTCAAGAAGATCCAAATTCAGTAGAATCTCTCTGTTTTGTTGCAAGAAGACCTTGGCAGGGGCAACAAACTCAAGGGTTTAACAACCCTATGAATTCTCAACCCCCACCAAATTGGAATCCTTGGCAACAACCTTGGCCCCAACCTCAAAATTCATATCAATCATGGGTATAAGGTATGCAAAATCCTTATGGGAGATTTGCTCAATTTTATCAATATCCTCCATCTTTTCGAAATCAACAAGCTCCACAACTTCCAAACCCAAATCTACAACTTCCATTTTCATTTCCACAACAACAACCTTCTCAACAAAATCCAAATCCTCAACTCATGCTTCCATTCCAACAAAAGACAAATCAACTTCCAGCTCAGCCATTGCCAAATCCTAACAATAAAAATCCTCAGAATACTTACATGATAGAAGGACAACAATTTCCTACCTATATGATTGTTCCTCTCGATGATGTACAACTCAGGTCTGGTAGAGTTTTAGAAAAACCTTCTATAGATGTCCAAGAGCAAGATACCTCTAAGGAGGACTCTCTTAAAGTCAATAAGGGTTCCGAGGAAGCATCTCTTCAAAACTCAAACATTCAAAAAGAGAAAGAAAAGTTAACCCCCACAACTCCTATAGTTGAGCAACCTGCATCTTCATCCACACCTCCTTTCCCTGAAAGATTACAAATTGATAAAGAGGTGGAAAAACAAATCTTGTTGCATAACTATGATTTTCTAGATGAATTAAAGAATGTTTGTATCAATATTCCCTTGCTACAAGCCATTAGAGAGATTCCTATTCTAGCAAAAACAATAAAGGAGTTGAGTCTCAAAAGACCAGGAAGGAAACTAAGAGATACAAGAAGAATCCACCTGGTAGGAAAAATTGCAAATATCATGATGGGAAAAATTACCATGCAGAAGTATGTAGATCCAGGTAGTCCAATTGTCAAGACACATATAAATGGGATAGAAATTCCAAACACATTGATTGACTTAGGGGCTGTTATCAACATTATGAGTAGACAGACTATGGAACAGCTAAAACTTCCTAACCTTCTTTTTACACCTACTTTACTGCAACTTGCAGATCGATCAATTATTAAACCAGATGGTGTATTAGAAGATATTTCAGTCTCCTTAGATTCTTGGGAATATCCGGTAGATTTTATTATTTTGACTCCCAAGAGTAATCTAGGAGGGCACCCACTTATCTTAGGAAGACCTTGGCTAGCCACAGCTGATGCTTTTATTAGTTGTAGATCTGGGGATATGTACATTTCTAATGGTAATTAGACAAATAAATTCAATTTGTATCCTCCAGCAAAAGAAATTACAGAATTAGGAGACAATTTATCCAATTTCAGATAGCCGATGGGTTTCTCCTTTGGTTATAGTACCTAAAAAGAATGGTAAATGGAGGGTATGAATTTATTACAGGGAATTGAACAAAGCAACTTTGAAGGATCACTTTCCTTTGCCCTTTATCGATCAGGTATTAGATACATTAGCAGGTAAAAAGTACTTTTCATTTTTGGATGGTTTTAGTGGCTATAATCAAATTCAGGTAGCACTTGAAGATCAAGATAAGACCACATTTACTTGTCCATGGGGAACTTTTGCCTACCGAGTGCTTCCTTTTGGGTTATGTAATGCACCAGCAACATTCCAAAGAGCAGTACTAGGAATTTTTACTGATCTAATCCATGATTGTGTAGAGGTTTATATGGATGATTTTACAGTTTATGGTAATTCCTTTGAAGAGGCATTAGAAAATTTGGAAAAAGTTCTCATAAGATGTAAAGAAACAAACCTTTCATTAAGCCATGAAAAATGCTTTATGATGTTTACTGAAGGGATTGTTTTAGGACATCATATTTCGGGAGATGGGATTAAGGTTGATAGATCAAAAGTTGAAGTCATCTCCAAGTTTCCTATTCCAAATTGTCAAAGAGATGTTAGAAGTTTTCTAGGATTTACTGGATACTATAGAAGATTTATAGAAAACTTCACTAAAATAGCATCTCCACTCTTCAAGCTGCTTACAAAAGACTGTGAATTCAAATGGGATCCTGATTGTCAATCAGCCTTTGAAACTTTGAAAACAAGAATATCTGAAGCACCTATCTTGAGAGGACCAAATTGGAAACTCCCTTTCCATATTTCTACAGATGCTTCAGATACAGCTCTAGGAGCTGTGTTGGGTCAAAAAGATTTAGTCTCTTATGCCATTTACTATACCAGTAAAAATTTGACTCCCACTGAGTTGAACTATACTGTAACTGAAAAAGAGTTTTTAGCTGTTGTTCATGCAATCAATAAGTTTAGACATTATATAATAGGCTATGAAACTTTTATTCATACTGATCATTCTGCGATTAGATATCTAATGAAAAAACCTGTTACTAATGGCAGAGTGACAAGATGGCTCCTAATTTTGCAGGAATTCAATATTACTGTGTTGGATAGACCAGGGAAACAAAATACAGTAGCTGATTTCTTGTCTAGGATTCAGAATACTAAAGAAGATTCTCCTGTAGAGGATAAGTTTCCTGATGAATACTTGTTTGCGGTAACTACTAAGACCCCTTGGTATGCAGATATTGCTAACTATTTGGTTACAGGGAAACTGCCTCCACATTTATTTCCAAGTGAAAGAAGAAAGATTATTCAGGAGAGTTCAAAATATTCATGGATTTCTAATGAATTGTTTAAAACAGGGCCAGATCTTGTGATCAGAAGATGTGTCAGGGAGGATGAAATACCTGATATCCTCAAGGCATGTCATGATGAACCATGCGACGGACACTTTGCTGACAAAAGGACAGCCTATAAAATCCTCTCTTTAGGATATTGTTGGCCTTCCCTCTTCAAAGATGCAAAACAATATGTCAAAAGGTGTGACAGCTGCCAAAGAGTAGGGAAACCTACCCTTTCAAATGAAATTCCATTGCAACCACAGGTACTCATCGAACCCTTTAAAAAATGGGCTTTAGATTTCATTGGACCTATTAATCCACCATCTAAGCAAAAGAAGTATATATTGGTTTGTACTGATTATGTTACTAAATGGGTGGAAGCCAAAGCATTAGTGTCTGCTACTGAAAATTCAGCTGTTAATTTTCTTTATGAGGATATTTTTACTCGCTTTGGTGTTCCAAGAGAAATTGTGACAGATCAGGGAAGCCAATTCACATCCAACCTGGTGGAGAAGCTGATGGAAGAATAAAAAATAAAGCATAGAAGATATACTCCTTACCATCCGCAAGCAAATGGTCAAGTGGAGTCTACAAAAAAAGTTCTCGAAAGTATCATCACCAAAACTGTTCATCTACACAGAAGAGATTGGGCAGAAAGGCTTCCTGAAGCCTTGTGGGCCTACAGAACTACATGGAGAAATACAACAGGACATTCTCCCTATGAACTTGTTTATGGGAAAGAAGTCATGCTCCCCATTGAGTTCCAAGTCAAAACCTTCAAGATGGCAGTTCAGTTGGGGATGGATCTATCAGAAGCCCAAAAGCATAGAATGGAGCAGTTGAATGAGCTAGATGAGATCAGACAAGAGGAAATTCTAAGAACTGATCTAGTTCAATATCAAAGAGCTAAAGGGCATGACAAATACATCAAAGAGAAGAAGTTTCAAGAAGGAGATTGGGCATTGCTATTTGATTCCAAGTTTAAAGATTTTAAAGGAAAATTTCAGACTCATTGGCTTGGGCCATATGAGATTGACAAGATCTTTAGCAATGGAGCGGTAAGAATAAAAACCATTGATGAATCTCAACTCCTCTTATTGTGAATGGCCACAGATTAAAGATCTATCATAAGCCACTCTCAAAAGAGGAATTTGTCAAAATGTTTCAAGATAATTCTGCAATAAGGCTGGTGAAGAAGAATCCTTCTTCTCCACCAGCCTAGCCTTTGTTCTTTTCAGTTTCAAAAAAAAGAAAAGAAAAAAAGAAAAAAATTTGTATAAGCCTGAAAACCAATCACTGATTGGCAGTATTATACAGAAAATGTAGGGTGAAAATCAGGAACACCTGACACCCTATATTTTCCAAAAAAAATTCCCTCTCTCTCTCATTTCACAAGTTTTATGACAACCCACTCCATTTCATTCCACTCCACTTCATTTCATTTCACTCCATTTCATCTATTTCATTTCATTTCACCAATAAAAATTTTATTTCATGACCATTTTCATTCAGTCAGTTATCATCTATCCATATCCATTCACCCAAATAATTGTTGTGTTAGTTTCCGCAGCTGACACCAGTTTCCACAGCCAGAAGCAGTTTATGTAGCCACCACTCTGTTTTTGAAAAATTTACAGTCAGATGTTAGTTCAACAATCATGAAATCAAATGCGGGTATGAGGACATATTATGAAGACATGAGGCATTCAAAAGCATCAACGAGGAGCAACTGATTGAAGACTAATGAAAAATGGCAAGAATTCCAAGGTATGAGTAGATATTTATTTCAAATGGCATTCAAGCACATTTTTACATAGTTATAAACCATAGCTCCATTATATGCAATGATTGCGTTGATAATTCCATAACCGTTCCATGATCTCTATACGATTCCCCCACAATCCTTGCATTCATTTTTAAACGGCCTTATAATCAAGCCTCCGATCTTCACTCGTGTTCGGCTATACTTTGATACTCCACCTGTAATTATGGAACGTGGTTGATTTGACTATGGCTTCTCTTAGCCGCACAAAATCCGCAGCTGTTTCATAAACGTGCTTGCGTCTACTTTGCAGCCACCCAATTTTAAATACTGTCGGATGCACTTTACTCCCCCTACTATTCTATTGACCTCACGACTACATTTCCACCGTGTTCACATAAGCCTTCACCCCATTTTGTTCTCTGTTCCGCTTCATTCCGTGTACCTATTCTCTGATATCCTTTTACAGTCACTGGTCTCCTTCATAAACCCTGTTCATTTCCACTAATTCAGCCGTCTTACCTCCGCTAAACCCTAGTTTTAAGGAACAGAAGGAAGAATGGGTCAGTTGTTGAGGGTAGAACCAGAGGGACCCAAATTTATGGAAGGATACCCGCAAGTCAAAGACATATTGAAAAAGGAAAAATGGCTTCGATTTATTCAAAAGTTTAAAGGCTACAATAAGGAGGTAACAAAAGCTTTTGTGAGGTATTTCAACGATCTAGAGGTGGAAATTGGGGACCTCAAATTTACAGTGACTGAGGCATCCATAGCAGCTACTACAGAACTCCCTCAAGAAGGTGAACGCTGGTTCAAGAACAAGAGCATTGGCGAGGAAGCCTGGAGAGTGATCCTACGTAACCCAGGTATGGATGTCACTATTTTCAAAAAGGGAATTCCTGTCCATGCTTTAAAAGAAGAGTGGGCCAGTTTACTGTTGATTATTCAAAAGTTTATCACCTGTGAGGGACGTTTTGGATCAATGTACATGTATCATACCCGACTGTTGATGAATTTCCTAGACAACCAGACCCTCAATCTGCCATACTTTTTACTAAACATTTTGAAAAAGATGTCTGTAACCGTCCAAAAGCATCTGGGGGACGTAGAACCACATTTGTATCACCATGGTCTCATGAAAATATTGATATAAAAACAATTAAAAGATAAAAAGGACACCTGGGAGCAGTTTTTAATTAGAAATTTCTTTGAAGAACCCCAAGAAACCCCTGAAGGCAGTACATCAAAAATAATTAGAAGAAAGAGAACAGATGATAAAACTCAAAGCACTCCTACTAACACAGTTGAAAGAACTAGTAGAGAAGAAAGACTGTCTAAAAGGAGGAAGGAAAAGACTGAGGGTAAAAAGCCAACAAAATCAAAAGAGAAAAGAAGCATTGAGGCTGTGCATCAAACTCCTTTCTCAGAAGAAGACCATCAAGTATTGTCTGAGAGACTAGTTCACCTTCAGGAACAGTCAGCTATGGCCAAAAAGAAAGGAAAAGAAAAACAGAAGGAAAAAGACAGTAGTCCACAGCATGTAAGAAGAAGCACCAGGCTTAAAGGAAAGTGGAGAAAAGCACAAACAAAAGGACCCCATTTTATTGATTTGGGAGAAGGAACACCTGAACAAACTCCAGCTGGCCGTAGTCCACCTCATTCTCAGCCAAACGTTGAAACTAGTCCTCAAGATGTTGACATGAGTCCTTTTCGACCAGATTTTGAAGTCAATTCTCCTCCACAGCATTTTGGGGACAACCCAAGGAAAACGACACCCGAGATAGATCCAAAGCAGCAAGAGGTGTATGATTACATAGAATCCTTAGAAAGAATAGCCACGGGTCCCAACACTTCATCCACTCAGCTTCACACAGCGCAAGAAGCTCTAGTCCAATCGTTGAAACAAGAAGTCTTTGAGTTGGAGGTTTTAAATAGACATATTAAAAATGAAAATGAAGCATTAAAGGAGCAAAGTAGATTGGACAAGATCATTCATGACAACACTATGCTACATCTGGGACTGTGGCACAAAAATAACAGGAAATTGAAGAAGAAATGCAAGAAGATAAGTAGAGCACTGATTAATCTCAAATTCAGATGCTTGATGAAGAAGCTCAGGATGTTAGCAGCACCAAGAAAGAGCAGAAGAGGACTGGATGTACTGGCAGAGGTATCAGGGCATATGAATTGAAGGAGGATGATCAAAATTTTGGTTGCATGGGGACATGCAACACCTTCACAGTGGGGGTGTGTTGAGTCCCAAACTTGCATCTTTCCTATACACCTTTCTAGACTTTTTCCATTTACCTAGACCTCCTAAGTCATCAACATCATTGCATATTAATCATAAAAGAGCATTTAAAGTGGTTTTTAACTATGTTTTGTGTCTGCTGTTTGAATTAGATTTTTTCTCATTAAGCCACGAAATCTTGTCACTTTCCGCAGCCGCTTCAACTTTCCGCAGCCATTTTGTTAAAGTCTATATTGCAGGTGTCCTCGGGCAAATCAAGCCACATGGGAAAGTTGGAAATGACATGGATATGGACTGAGTCCTATTGGCTCAGTCGAATTCACCAAAGAAGGTCGTGGTCAAAGGTAGTCAAGTGGTGGTCAACCTAAGAGTCCTACGGTGACAGAACTCTGTTTTTCACCATGTGAAGACTTGCGTGGCTGTTCCATGATCCCAGGGGACATATCAACACCTGTGAACTGCTCCATAAGCCGAATCCAACAACCACTCTCCATAGATTTAATCTTCACGGCAGCCATAATGCTAGATTTCTGGACGTGGTTGTTCACGTGTCTTTTATCAACGCAGATTGTAGGAAAGTAGTTATGTCATCCTCTGTTATAAATAATGCGTTCTCATACGCATAGTAGCTAGTTTTTGTAATGTAATTTTGGCTGTAAAGAAAGCCCACTATGCCGTGACATTATTTCCTTGCTATGACTGTGTTTTGAATACATGAGAAGACTCTGTTCATAAGTATAATTCGTGGTTGATAACTGTTCCCCGAGGATTGTGCAGAGGGCCCCTACACACGCCGAGGTTTTGTTTATTGCTGTATAGTTTCATGCTTTATTTCCTTACATTCATTATGCCATAGTTATTCACGTGTATATATTACATCTCTTATTGTATTAACGTTTTATTTCTGTCCATAATTTTTCATGCTTTATACTGTTGTTAACTGATCAGTGTCTTTGTTCCAGATTACAGTAGGCAGCCCGGGCATTTGCACATAGTTTTACAATGACTAATGACATGGAATCATTCTTGTCCTTCTGCTGATTTATTTTTCTTAGCTTTTAATTCCAGCACTGTTTTATTTATTTCAGTTTTGTACATTTTCTTTATTAGTTAGATTAGATATTAAATTACTCATGTCATTTTCAGTTACCTCCAAAATCCATAGCGAGACTAATGGTGAGGGATTGAAGTATGAGTGTGTAATTTGATATTAGTTTATTTTTTCTGCAAATTAGATATCATATTTCTCAAGTTGTTTATGATTACCTCCGAAAGCCATAGCGAGACTAATGGTGAGGGGTCAGAATATGAGTTGATGTAATTTGATTTTAGCTTTACTTTGCTTGCAATTCTTGGATTTCTTTGAGCACAGTTTCTTTTGTATTTAGACAACAACAAGGGTAATGGGTTTCATGATCAATAGTTCACTGTTTGTTTGACTATTATAGTGGCACATTTTCATTTTCTTTTAGGAATTAATTTTGTCATTGCATGTTTTAAAACCCTTTTGAAGTTTGAAGTTTGGGAAATCATTATAAATGACATCATTGCCTTGAACATTTATATCCATACTTGTCTTTTAGAATTTCCATCTCACATTAGGAAACCAACCAAGATAAAAACCCCAAGATAAATAAAAAAATAAAAAAACCAAAAACGACAAAAAGTAAGAGATAGGTTATCTTGCACATATAGTGCGCCACACTTCGTCAGCTTACGAATCCCGGATTGACAAATTAATGTAGCAATTTAGGACACACTAAATTGACCAAACAGGTATATGCAATCACTGCAATTGTTTCTACATATTTTAGAATGATCTCCTTTCCATATAAAGGTGCTATCACAGTCATTAATAAACTATCCTTCTTTTCCTTTGCTTCACAGGTAACTGGAAGTGTTCCGTTCGTTCACATACCCCAACTATAACTTCAGAACATTGGTGTAGGACTCTTAAAGTATTCCACTCTCATGGGAACCTTTGCATTACCACCGCCCGCGACGTTGATAGAAATTGCAAGTATAGAGACCTGCTACATGATCTCTTCCACTCTATCTGGCTTAAGGGAGAGTACGGGTGATTTTGAAATTACTACGTTGGATGAGTTTCTACCGCCCAACCCTATCGAGCTGGCATAGAAATCAATCTATTTGGCTTGGGAGGCGAAATTTCCGAAATCAGCGTCGTTGAGTGTTTGGGTTGATCGTTCCTTAGATTTTGGTACTTCCTCTGATCCTTTTTCCTCAATTTTCTTGACAAATGAGAATATTTTGGAAACCATGATGTCAGAAGGAGAACCATGGAAAGATTATCATCATCATTCCCATCTTCCTGATTATGAAAAAACTATCATAGTGAACTATATCACCCAACAATCAAAAAATTATTTTCGAATTATTTACCTATTAATGCAATCGATTCCGGGCGAAATCTGTCAAATATTGAAGAAACCATTTCTATTGATATTTCGACCAAACCTGGCGTTGTAGAAAATATTCATGTCAGTGTATCTTGTTCTCCATCAGAACTCGAATCATATCGCTCTCTATTTCATGAATTTCGTGATGTATTTTCTTGGTCTTACGAGGAAATGGAAAGCATAGATACTAGTATTGTTGAACACACTATTAATATGTATCCTGATGTCAAATCAGTGTGTCAACGACTTCGTCTTGTTCATCCGAAGAACGTCGTTTCCATCAAAGTAGAAGTTGAAAAAATTTTGCGTGTTGGTTTCATATACCCTGTTTCGCTGACTGAGTGGGTTTCCAATATCGTTCCTGACATGAAAAAGCAAGGAACTATTAGAGTGTGCATCGATTGTTGGGATGTAAATATTTCTTGTCCAAAAGACAACTATCCTACTCCCTTTATCGACCAGATTATTGACGATTGTGCTAGATGCGAAACATTTTCGTTCATGGATGGATTTTATGGCTACAATCAAATCAATATCCGCCCAGAGGATCAACATAAGACAAAATTTATATGTCCCTGGGGCACATTCGCTTATAGGAAACTACCGTTTGGTTTAAAGAACACTAGGGCAACTTTTCAGAGAGAAATGAACTATGCTTTCAATGACATCAAGCACATTGTTCAACCTTATCTAGATGATTTACCAGTGCATTCACGAAATCAGACTAATCACCTAATGCATTTGAGAGCCATTTTCTTACACTGCCGACACTACAAAATATGCCTCAATCCACATAAATGTGTGTTTTGTGTTGGTTCTGGTCATTTTTTTGGATTCATAGTCTCAAAAGAAGGAAATTGAATTAACCCATTGAAGGTATAGGCCATTCTTGATTTTCCTGCGCCATCAAATTTTCTTCAGATACAGAAACTTCAAGGAAAGGCTAACTTCCTAAGAAGGTTCATTCCAAACTACGTCGAAATGGCTAAAGGATTTACTCGACTATTGAAAAATGGGGTTCCCTTCAATTGGGACCAAGTTGTTCAAGCTTCTTTTGATTTTTTCAAGGATATTCTTGTTCGAGTGTCACTAATGTACCCCCCTAATTATCATAATGATTATTTCCTATATATCGCCATGGCTGAAATGACCATTGCTATGATATTGGTCCAAGTAAAAGATGGAATTGAACATCTAATCTATTATTTGAGTCATAATATAAACGATACAGAAGTTAATTATTCATACGTAGAAAAGCTTGCCTTGGCAGCTGTTCAATCTGTCTAAATATTTCGCCATTATATCCTGCTCCGAAACCACTATTGTTTCGGATTGCAACCCCATGACTTATATCTTATCACGTAAATTGATGGGGGGAAATATTCAAAATGGACTATCATTTTGCAGGAATTTAATTTGGAATTCATCAAATCCAAGTCAAAGAAGTCTTTAGTTTTGGATGAGCTTCTCTGTGACCTTCCCTCTGATAGTACTGCAACTACGTCGGAACCATCAATTCATGACGAGTCTATGTTTCTGATCGGATCATCTGATCCTTAGTATGGGGATTTCATCATTTATCTCCATACTCAAACTTTTCGACCTAATACCTCTCGCTCTCAACAACGACGTATTTGATACCAAGCCAAAGATTATCTGATCGTCGGCGATACACTTTATCGTCCTGGTATCGATACCATTTTAAGGAGGTGCCTCACTCATGAGGAGGCTAAATTTTTTTTAAATGAATGTCATGCTGGGGCTTGTGGTGGACATTTATCTGGATACACTACCGCGTAGAAGATACTCCGCGCTGGTTAGTTTTGGCCTACAAATTTTCGAGATTGCATCCTTGCAGTCAGAAGTTGTCATGCATGCCATATTTTTTATCGTAAAATCCACAAACCACCAACGCCAATCCATCCTGTTGTCTCTATGGGACCATTTTCGAAATGGGGTATTGTCTTCATGACCTGTAACCCTCGTTCATCTGAGGGGCATGGTTATATTATTGTCACATTCGACTATTTTACCAAATGGGCCGAAGTGATGCCTACATTCAACAACACAGGACATACAACTGCATTTTTTTCTTTAATCTTGTTATTGCATGGTTTGGGGTCCCACAGGCTATAGTTACAGATCATGGGAAGAATTTTCGCAGTCACATGATGACTGAATTAACTGCCAAGTTAGGATTTTCGCATGATAATTCTACTACTTATTATCCACAATCAAATGGACAAGTTGAAGCTATCAACAAGATTCTTAAACGTATGCTTCAACGAATGATAAGAGTTCGTAAAATAAATTGGAATTTGATCCTGTACTTTGCCTTGTGGGCGTATCGAACCTCAAGCGAACCACAACTAGATTTACTCCTTTTCAATTGGTGTATGGTTTGGAAGCTATATTAATAATCCAATGTGAAATTCCATCGTTAAAAATCACAATCAACTTGTTATCTGACACCTCAGAAGAAGAAGTGCATCTCCTTAACCTCGTCCATCTTGATGAAACGCGTCGTGAAGCCCAATTGGCTAACGAAGCACATAAGAGACGTATAAAGGTGCAATATGACAAAAATGTCTAGCCTCGCATTTTCTCAGAGGGCAACTTGGTCCTTCTTTACGATCAAGAAGCTGATGTAATAGGTACAGGAAATTTTGAGCCATTATGGCATGGCCCCTATATTGTCAAAAGAGTTATTTCTAAGGGCGCCTATGAGTTGGTTGATTACGATGGAATTCCGTTGGTGTAGCCTAGAAATGGGTTGTATTTGAAACATCACTATGCTTAATCATGAGCGTAGTAATTTTTTGTATTGTATTGTATATATATGTTGTTGATTTGCATTCACTATCTTAATTTGTTTTTAGATTTTTCTTGACGTAAGTAATCCACTTTACATTTAATCACAAATGTCTGAATCTTCGAAGCCCTTTTTTGGATATGATGATGATGCTAGTCATAGTACACAGAATCTATCCTCTACAGCATGGGCCATTTTCGCTCTGAACAACGAGTTAGTGAGTTTTCAAGGGATTTGTATTGTTAGATCGACAAACAATTTCACTGAGTATAATGCGTTGATCGAACTTCTCTTTGATGCCATTTCATTTGGTATTAACCGTATCATTGTAAGTTTTGACTCACAACTTGTGGTATTACAAATTACTAGTGTTTATACTGTTAGAAATCCAACACTGCAGAGATTGTTCCCAAGAGTTCAAATTTTGGAAAGACACTTTGATTTTATTCAATATCAACACATTTACAGAAATTTGAACACATTGACTGATTCTTTAGCTAATCAAGTCTTAGATAGACATTTGCAACATATGTAAATAAAACATTCACGTCATTGAATAGGATTTCACATTAAACATAGGAAAACGTTGAAATCATATAGATAGATAGTTATAGGTTTTTACAAAAATTTGTGCCCAAGACACATTGGTCATCTGACCTCAAAATGTATGCAAAATGTCACAAGTAAACTAGTGGTGCTCATGGTAACATGCTATATATCTAGTTATCCTACGTAGTAACCGCATCTAGTGGTTAGGAACCTCAATAGTGTGTCACTGTAGTCACATGGGTAGCTCTTCGATCCGACAATCCAGAATCTCGAAGGTCAAACCTTCTATGTGCTACCAAAGCTCGATTAGAGTCTTAGCCATATCAAGATCCGGAAGGACTACTCTCCTAACAACCCTCTCCATTGGTGCATCTACTTCACGCTCTGGTTACTCTACTGGTTGAACACGACCAACATCTGCATTACATCAAACATTTAGTTTAGTCTTGGAAAAACATAAAAAATAAAAAAGCATTGTATAAACCTTAGGAAAATAAAAAACATGGTCAAAACATTCTTACCCATTGCACCCGATTGAGCGCCTTCTAGTAATGCTAAATCTGGATCTCCTTGAAAATCAACGCCTGTGTATGCATACTCATCGATGGCGAAAATCTGTCATTGGAACCAAGCAAAGAATGTAGTCGAGAAAACAATGGTAGATTGGCCTGCATGCCTACCCATGAGTTATACCCATATCTGCATCCGTGGATCTCTAGGATTAGACAAATCCAGTGTCACATGTTGTGGCTGCATTAGTGGATTCTGTTCTAAAGCGAAGGATATAAGGATAGAACCATAACTGAAATTCTTCTTCCTTCCTCCCTTTGCTCTATTCAGTTATTCCTTTATTTGAGAAAGTACAGCTTTAGACCAGTTGAAGACTTTTGGATCCATGCACTCTAGTGCACACTGCATATATGATATATTCGCTACATGTAGTGTAACAACGCCGAAAATTTTTGCGATCATGAAAAGGATAGTTCTCAAAGGCAAATCTCTAACATCTAAGATGTTTATCTTTGCATATTTTCTTGGCTCTACCCCTAGATAACAATGTTGTAAAACATAATCTCTCACTGTCTCTCCTCCAACAATAGACCCTAAGAGCAAAATAGGCAAGCCTCTCCTCGACAAACCTGTAAGAAAGTATACATCCTCGATTGTTATGGGAACCACTTAGTTCTTAATATGAAATGCTTCGACAGTTGGATCCCATGCTCAAACTAAGAACTCCAATATTTCTATTTGTTGCCTCATCCCTGACAATCTGAAGTACTTTAGTAGTCCACACTCTCTTAGGGCTCGTACTATACCCGGATCATTTAGGAAAATCATATCATGTTCTTCATGTTCTCTTTCCCTCCATGTAATCGTCATTGTAATCCGATGGAAACCTGAAATACAACCATAAGAACCATTAGATTCCATTTATTGAAAAAAATTAGGCATATTTTGGGCATAATGCTAAAAAAAAAAAAAATAGATTGTGCCCAATGCACTCCCTAACAAGAGACAGTGCATTGTGTATGCAGGTAGTCTTCAATTTACTTGCTATGAAACATAGGTTTCTACATCCAAGGGTGTGTTTCCCTCTTTTTGGGCAGAATTTACCCTAGGGACCTTAAAACCCTGAAAATTTGCAGAAATTGGAAATGAAATGATTACTGAAGGAAAGAGGAGGTTCATATCACTAACCTGGATCAAACGATAATGAAATCCATCCACAGAAACGATCACAATCAGTAGCTGAAGTTCGGGGGAAAAATCAGGTTCAGAGCTCCAAAATGCAAATGGTAGTTTTGGAATGGTAAAAATGAATAGTAAAACTACTTTTAATAGTCATTTAATTATTTGAAATTTACATTTATTGCTATGAATATAATTTTATTATGTTTTTTATCTTGAAACAGGTATTTTTCATCCATTTTATGTTGTTCTGAATAGATCTTACAACTGATGAACATATTAGTAGTGCAGATTTATTTCAGGAATGATTTGACCACAAAGCATACTTTTTCTCCTGATTTTTAGAGCTTTGTTAAAAATGAAAAAGGATTTGAAGCACACTTTTATCTCTTTTTCGAACTTCGATAACAACGAAAAAGGAACCCTTGGAGTCTTCTTTCAGCTCTTTTCAGACTCCGATAATGTGAAAAGATTGCCAAGCACTTGTATTTTCAAGCTCGTAAATGTAAATGAATTGATATCTACTCAGTATAAGTTTAACCATGTTCCAGACCAAGATAGATTATTTACGAAAAAGGAATACCTTGGTCAAACATGAATAAAGAGGTTCTCTCAGATATTATTTTACACTTTTTCGAATCTGAGCGACAAATTTACGAAAAAGTACTTATGGAGTTTTCTTTCGTCCTCTTTTTCAAACTCTCTAAATATGAAAAGGGACCGGGTTGTCACTGTCGTTAAGCTCGTTAAAACATAAAATAGCGACGGGCTTGTCGATCATGGCAAGAATCGAGTTTCATTCATCGCTAGACTCATTAAATTATTAAATAGTGATACTTTATTCGCCCGAAGGGTTGAATTATATATCAACCAAATGTTATCCTCCTCGAGCTTGTTAAAAAATAAAGAGGTACTGGTCGACAAATGACTGGGGAAAATTTGGGAAAAGTGAGAAGAATTCTTTATGGTAGCAAGTCGCTCTTGAACATGACACTTCACTCCATGTCTGTGACTATTTTGGTTGGGTAATCTTCTTGACGATTCATTCATACTTATGGTTCATCATACCTTCACTTCGGTTTTGGGTCAATGCTGCCAACTCATCTCAGTGTCACCGATATGATCAAGAGAATTCATCCAGTGAATAACTCATCCATCTAAAATACTCATAAACCTTCATTCTCATGACCGTCATCCCTGAAAATTGCTATATCAAGTCATACCTTTGTCTCCGAAATCATTAACTCTCGTTTCGCAATCAGGTGACTTCCTATCGACAACAAATCATTATCCAGGATGTTCACTTGGAGACATCTGATTCCAATACCATGAGGCTTGTTATAGCATGGACAAGATCCTCGCTTTCAAACTTTTGACCAAAAGATTTTGTTTGGTGTTCGACATCAAATCATCTATTCACGCCTTACGAAATGTACTGCAGTACCTTGAGGGCCATTGACATTAATGGTGGTTCTCTCGCATTTGTTAACAGCTCACATCATTGGTTGGTAATCAAACAATGTATTTCCATGTTTGACTACAAATCATATATTCGCATTGCTAGATTTGTACCTGGATGATTGAGTGAATGAGATAAGAAGACCCCAGATCTAGTTTCAGCCATTCAGGCTGTGATTTCAGGATTGTTGTACACATCATCTGTATGGTGACCTTACATAAAAATTGTCATCTGAACATGGGCCTATATCTGTAGGCATGTTTATATTGGGCAACATTCCAATGTAGATGAATTTATGAATTATGTACATGTTATTAGATTGTTTATGTGCTGAACATGGGAATGCCTACCATCAGAAAATTATGATCAAGAGTGTTAGTGTCTCGTGATTTAGCAGATTGGTAGACCAAATGGACAGGGAAACATCATACAAGTCTTTGGAGTCCTAGGACCTAGCCTTCCTGGACTCAGAGAGGGCTCTCTCTATTATGAGAAGGATGTGAACTTGTTCACTTTAAGTGTTTGATTTTAGGCTAGTTGTTAAGTATAGGTTTGTTGTTTGTTTTGGTTGGGGTAAGATGATCAATTAGGATAGGTGGAGTAAGAGGTTATCAAATCAATTGTACTATGGAGTCTATGAAGTCATTGATATCTGAATAATGAATCGGGGTACATCACAGGGAAAATCTAGTGTAGTTAATGGATCTTTAAATTTTATGTGTGAGGTGAAATGGGCATTAAGTTTGGGAACCAAGGTAGGGCAAAGGGAAGTTAATAATCCTTTGTCAAATACCTATGAACAGAGAGATCTTAAATACTGATAAGAAAAATATACAAGTCATGAGATAGGGCACACCATTTACTCAATGAAAATACTTTTAAACAAATACACATTCAAGCCATACAATCCAGTGGAACAAATAAATTAAGACAATTTATCTAACTTCAATGATTCTACTTTCAAGATTTGAAAAAATATAAGAGAAAAATAGCATCAATAAATGAAGAGGGAACTCCTAAACATCATTCATTAAAATATAAAGAAATTTGAGGCAAAATGATAAGCATATACAAAGGGCAAGATCAAAACAAGACCTCTTTGGCTTAACCTAATCAATCAATACATCAAAGAGAGATTTCAAGATATAGTTTAGATAGCATAAAACAAGCAGGGCTTACCATGAAATGTTTTTAAACTAGCATATTAATCCAATAATGAAATAGAAAATCTTAGGTGGGCCTAAGGAGCAACTAAGAATTCCTTAAACTAACCCAGCAGAGGAAAACATGAAAACAATAGCAAACAGGAGGACTGAGGTGCCTCAAACAAAATTTCTCATCCTATACTCTTCTGAGCTATTGCAATATAGAAATATGGACATATGATAAACAAGAAAAACATGGAAAAATAAGAGATACATCACCATTAACTAAACTCAAGAATCATGTAAGCAAGCCTTCATCATTGTCAACCAAGGCAAATCATCCACAAGTTCCACAACACTAAATTGTTCTTAATCTTCCAAAAACCATGTATTTCTCTTAAACACATCAAAAGCCCAATATTAAAATGAATCCTCATGCCTTATATAACAAGCAAGGAGGAGGAAAGCCTAATAGAGCATCTAGAAGTCTATTGGCTAATCAAAAGTATCTATATTTTCCTTGAGGCCTTGCAAGGCCTAAGGCACAAAAATATCTAAAATAAATATATTTCCGGCCATTTTTAGCAATTAAATTGACCTTTAGGCTTTGAGAAGCCTAAAAAAACTTGCCAAACACACATTCTGACTTGTCAACCATAGGAGCGTAGCACTGTATGTTAAATTTAAATTTGCATGCCAGGAGCATAGCACAGGAACAAAAAACAATGGGTCTTCTTACAACCATGTTTTGAAGGCCTTCCCGATGTCAGAAAAGGCTCCGTGATGGCTCGTTGGAAAGCCCTTGAAGTCTACTTTCCAGACCTACTTTTTTTTCTTCAATATCACCTCTGAAAATTATAAAAATAAAATAAAATTCCAAGACTGGTAGGAGTGCAGTACATGCCCTGAAAAGCAGGCAGAATGGTGAAAAATTGGGTGTTTTTGACCCTTTTGGAGGACCAAAACAACTCCAATTGATCTGAAAATTGGTGAGAATGCTCCTCTCATGATGAGGAATCCAAAAATGCAAGGATTTTCTCCTGAAGATTCCCTGAAAAAGAGTGTAGCACCAGGTGTGTCGTGCTCCTAGCCTCAAATTTTGCAAAAAACAAAAACTTGTCCAAATTCTCCCAAATTTGGTGGATAAGTCCTTGATAGGGTTTGGGAGACCTATAGAAAATATTGAGGCAATATTCCAAGGTTTACTTCATCTTTTCCTCTTTTTAGTGTTTTGAATTTGAATGAGGGCCTCTTTGATATGCCAATGAAAAAGGTGTGATGGTAGTCTTGTTGGTGTCTTTATCATGGTTGTGGTCTTCATTTTCATTTTCTGTTGTGTCATCTTCTACATTGTCTTCTTAATGAGAGTCATTGTTTTTCCCATTGCCATTTTCTTCATCTTTTTCCTCTGTCTCTTCTTCTAATTCTGTCTTTTCATCATCTATTTTCATTCCTACTGATTTATGCACTGTCCTCTGATTTGTTTATGAGCCTTACTATTTTTATTGTCATTATGACCATTATGATTGATGCCTTCTATTGCCTTCAACACTATTTTTTTGCACTTTCATTTTTCTCCTTATTACTGCCAGGAGCCTCAATGTTTTCACTGTCATGACTGTCACCATGGCTCTTTGTTTGACTGTCATGCTCTTCACTGCTGTATGTTTCATCATTGTTTGTAAATTCATTGCCTTCTACATTACCTTTTGAATTGACTTTTGCCGTATTCACATATTCTAATTATAAATCATCAAAGCCTAAAAATGTGTTTTAGGACCTGAACATACCCTTAAGGAAACTTTAAAACCCTTGGTAGAGTGATTTGAGTTGAAATTAGGATTTGTAGGGTCTGGAGGCCATCCTGGCCAAAAACGCAGTGTAGGCGCGTAGCACCAGGCCAGTCGGGCAAAGGATGTCGAGCCTGTCGGTTCGGCCAAACACGCAGCATCATGCAAGTTGGGTCAGTCGAGTCAGGCAGAGGCAATGTGCAGCCAGGCGCGTAGCACATGCAAGTGGTCGGGTCCAACGGGTGTTGCTGAACGGGCTCTGTGCGTAGCGCTCGGGCCAATCGGGCAAAAAATGCAGGCGTGTAGCGCCCTGTGTAAAAATACATAGGAGGAAGTTCTAGGTGTGTAGCGCTGGTTTCTAGGCGTGCAACATAAGGAATTTTTGCCCATTTTTGGCTAAAACAACCCAGAATTTCTTCCCTTGACTGATTTTTTATTGTTTTTCAAGTGAACAATGTTTTGCTAAAATGTTTAATGAGTTTAATGAGCTTATGAATTGCTCTTAACCTTTGCCACCCATTTCTAAGGTTTTTTTCAAGCTTTTTAACCCTTTCTCACTAACTCTTTCTGAAATTCTTACTCTGTAGGTGACTGATATGATGACCTTGATTTATGCCTTTAATCTGAGGGTTTGATCTATTTATCTTGATATAGAAGCAGTCTTAAAAAATACCCTCTCTTCCACTGATACTCTTTTTCCATCCTTGTTATTTGAAGCAATGAGACACCTTATCTTGGCAGCCCTTTGATGCTTGTACATAGCAACTCCTTCAAACTCTCCCTTTGCTATCATTATGGAGTTCACCTCACCTTTTCCCTCTTTTATTAACAGTTTTTGACAAACTTCCATTATGTTTGGCTTGGTATGCCACCTCTATGGTCATTCTGCAATTTGTCAATGTTTGGCACACTTCTTGACCTTCAAGCTTAACAAACCTTAGTTTCTCTTTAAGCCCAAATAGTTTCCCTTACTTCAACTGTGAGTTTTCTTGACTTAGGACACACTATCTAACTTTTCAATTATTTCTGCTGATGGCTTATAACACTCTTGCAGAAATGTCAATGTCTTTGTATCTTCCTTTTGCAGAATTTGAACTTGATTAGGAAGCTCTTCCTTGAGGGTTCTTCTGATCTCTATCAGAGCTTTAGAAAACCTTGGAGAAAAATTGAAAGGGCTCTGAAGTGGTTTTAGGGGTTAATTTTCTTAGGAAGCCCTCCTAGCCAAGGTTGCACCACCACCTCCCAGGAGCGCAACGCCATGTGTAATTTATATGGGAAAAAATTTCCAGGAGCGCAGCACCACCTCCCAGGAGCGTAGCACCATTTTACGGAGGGAATTTGGAGGCCTTCCTGGTGTCCAAATTGGGCCAAAAATATCTTGTTGGAAATATTATTGAGTCTAATTTCCAAAATGTCTTTTATTTTTTCATTTGGTGTTCATTTACCTGTCCAAAAATGGATTCTCCTAACACTGGGAAAAAAGTGTTGAATGACGGTGCAGAAATGAAAAGTGTTTGTGCATACAACTTTTGGAGGCCTTATTTAACTCCAAATTGAGCTCATGATAGCTCATTGGAAATATATTCAAGTCTAGTTGTCATTTTATCTATCAAGCAAGTCATTTGGACATTCCAACTGTGAGAAAACCTGATTTTCGCAAGGTCACTCTAGCAGTGCAAAAATTCTTCCGTGACACATGTATTTTTGACATTCCTCCCAAACCATGATACCTATGTAAAAACTGAAGGAGGTTGTTATTATTGGCCCTATTATGGACAAAAAAATATTTCAATTTTTCCAAATTCATCTCTGTTTGGTCAGAAACATATTTTTAAACAAAACTGGCCCTAGGTGTGGCAAATGACTTGGCCCTTGGAATGAATTCTTGGAAACTGATGAAGGCATGATGTTTATGTGTTGGTATGGAATTATTTTTGCTTATATGATCTATAATATGGATCATTTTCTCCTATGCCTCCTTTCCATAGCAAACCCTAGCTTAGTTGGAAGAGGAAATTAGGGTTTGGTGTAGGGAATTTAGGACTGCCTTGTAGAGGGAGGGGAATGAAGGGGTTAAGGTTTATCTAAATCCTTGGGGAAATTTTTGGGAATAGGGATAGATGTTATAGAGTAGGGGAAAGTGTAATTTCAAGAATTTAGTGAGGGGAAGGGGTCCAAAAGGGAAAAACACAGGCCTAGTCTAAAAAAGTGTCAAATTGTGGCAATAGATTAGGCTTTGTAGAAAAATTATGTTTTTGAGGGATATGAGTGATGGGAAGTGTTTATGAAGGTATATTAAGGATAGGGGAAGGTGTAAGAGTGTCAGTATACAATCTTTGTTGATGATTTAACCATGGAAGTCATGAAACCAAGAAAAATGCCCTTAAAAGCCCTAGATGGACAATGGAGGAGTTAGGCAAAACAAAATAGAGGGTTGAGGCCAAAGGTGGAAAAACATAGTGATAATGAGTGGCATGAGCCCATGATGGGTAATTTGGGAGTAGTGAGCTGACCTTGACATGATGGGATGATGAAATAGTGAAAAATTTATCCTAAGGATAATGAAGGCAGTGAGATTTCTAGAACTCACAATGTTCATGAACTTCGTTTCTAGAAATCTAGGATAAGCATTTAGTCATCCATGAGAAGAAAAAAATACTGATGAATAAAAAATATGATATATCATGATGTAATGTATTGTAATATTGATGCAATTCGCCACTCCGCTTCATCTCTAGCTCATCATAGCGTAAAGCATCTCAATCAAAATATTGTTATTATTATTATGGCTTCATGCTTTAGGGGGAAATTGTTATAGGTAAATTTGGGCACCATTCCCAATGACCTGGTTAACTGGGCATCATCTCCAGGACCAATTAATAGGGTCTATTATCCCCTATCAT
Source organism: Pinus albicaulis (assembly GCA_034641835.2). Lineage (NCBI taxonomy): Eukaryota > Viridiplantae > Streptophyta > Pinopsida > Pinales > Pinaceae > Pinus > Pinus albicaulis. The sequence goes on from CM076584.1 coordinate 1,209,923,656, forward strand.
TTCAATTGTTATATGCCCTAAGACAAAGAACAATACAAATCATTCAAATACTTTCATCTGTAAAGGTTTCCAAGATTTCAAGTTTATAATATATCGTATGAGAGCTCATCAATGCTGCCTATAAAGGGACTAAGTGTGTTGCATATGCAGGTAGCCCCATGCAAGGCTGCTCTGCAAATCACTTCCCGACATTCATGGGTGCATTGGTCACATTGGGAGCAAAATTCTCATTGTTCTGGAATCTCCACTTGGCTAGTGCCTTCTAGAAGAGTTCACATGTGTCAAACTTCGAATCCATGTGTCCATTTGACATCTACAAGATTGGAAACATGTCTTGCCTATTATTGGAAAGTCATTGATTATAAAAATACCTTCAGCTCCTCTATAAATTGAGCACAAATCTTAGTGTTTGGGAAGGAATAATTTGAGTAGAGAAATGTTGGTGGAATTTCAATTGAGGAGTTGATTTGAGTGACATATTGCTGGAGATATTTGCATGTGATGAGGCTGGGATGCTATTGGAGATGGTGACAACAAATCAATCACTGGGTTGTAAACTCCCCTTCTATCATTAATAAATATTACTGCTTATTTTTCCCTACATGCATATGTATAAGCTTTGATTTTCCATATCATGATTTCTTATTTGATGTATATGGTTTATGCTTTATTGATTTTGCTAAATAACTTGAATATACATCTATATTATTGCTATCTCTTATTTTTTAGTGTTCATTCTTGAAGGAAATATTTTGCACAACCGGCTGGAATTTGAAGCTACAACAAAAGCGATAGAAGGAGACTTTGGAAGCGCTTGCATTCCAAGTAAGCTTCTTATTTCATTCTGTGTGTCTGTTTACAATTAGGAAAGATATTCGTAAAGTATTTTACCTGTTGTTCTAGATTAACACCTGTATAGGGAAGAATTATTTATTCGTAATTCATAATTCCGCATAACAACACGTGTGAAGAAGGAAGGATAGGGTTAACTGCTTCAAGGTTGAAATTCTAAAATTTCTAGAAGAAGATCAAAGTTGTTGGAAGAGGAGCCTAATAGGTCACCTACTAGCCTTAGACAAGGAAGCAAGCCAATAGAAGTTTCTCGAAGGTCTTGGAAGGCTAAATTTCTCTCACACATGTGGATGCAGTAGTAGTTGCAAGGAACCTAAAATTTCAAACCTGTAGTAGCAGACGAAATTATGTAGTTGGGGATCAAAGTTGTGTTGCTGGAATGTATTTGACTGGGTTTGACTTGAAAAAAGGAAGCACATCATTAGGAAAGGTCAATTTTTTTCTTGGAAGGGTATTGGTCTTGGTCTATAGGTCTTGGAATTCGTCAAATGAAGAATTTATAAGAAGAGAAGAGATTTACGAGATTTCCTCTCAAGTGGAGAGGTTTTTGCCCTGGCTTGCATTCTATATCTCGTGTTCTTGTGTACTATTGTTCTTCTTGTCTTAGTAGTTGTTTTATGATAAGAAAAAACATAATAATAAGAGAAGAAGCTAATATGTAAAAAAAGTAAAAATATATCATAAGAATTTTTCAAGAAAAGAGAAATCATACTAACTACTTCCCTCTATATTTCTCAACATGGTATCAGAGCTAAGGTTGGCTAAGGGGATGATGAATATATATACTACATTGAAGAAGTTCTTGAAGAAGTGTACAATGGTGGAAAGTTATCTCAAGAAGGGAATTAAATAACTATGGTATCTCCTATTTTCTCTCATGAAGGATATGACCAAGACATCTATAAAGGATGAATGCCTATTCTCGACACTTACTGGGACATTTGAAGATGATAATATTTGGATGATCGACAATGGAGCATAAATACATATGACTGGTGATCAAAAGAAACTAAAAACATTGTCAAGAGGAAAATATTCTTACTCTATTGAGTTTGGTGACAAGAAGAGATATCCCATGACAAGAATCGAATCAACCTCGCTAGAGATTGAGAATGGAGGAAATATTCATCTCAACAACATCCTATTTGTTCTAGGTTTTCATAAGAATATAATTTCCATTTAATTTATAGAAGATAAGGGAGACAATATTTCTTTCATATACAAAAATTTTGTATTATGTGATAAAAAGTCTAGTATAAAAAATGAAAAGATGATTGAGATCCGTGAAGGAAGACTCTATAGATTGTTAAATCCCATCGCTCAAGCTTTGGTTCACATTGAAGTTAGCCGAACTTTGGCATAGAATTTTTGTCACCTGCACTACAAAATCTTACCAAATCTAAATACAATGGTAAATGGCATCCTCGAACTTAAGGAGGATCATGAAGGAGTATGCAAGGGATGTGAATTGGGTAAAAATACTAAGAGACCATTTGGAAGCAGTTCTTCAAGGTAAAAATAAATTATGGATCTCATTCATTCTGATGGCTGTGGTCATATGACTCCAAAGTCTCTTGGATATAATATATATTATGTAACATTCCTTCATGGCCATTAAAGGAAAACTTGGGTTTATTTGATGAAATCCAAGGATGAAGTATTCATCAAATTTCAAGAATTCAAAGTTAAAGTAGAGAAATTTACAGAAGGATAATCAATATATTAATTTATGATAATAGAGGAGAATATACATCAAAGGAAATCATAGCCTTCTATAAGGAGTCTGTGATTATGTAACAACCCCAGGTTAAAAATAAGGAAAAATAATAACCATGGTCATGGGACACATATTCCAAGTTGAATGTTAGGAAAAAACATAGTGATGTGGATCAATTGTGATTAATTAATGGCTATGGAAATTGGAAAATGAAATGGAAAAGGATTTGGAAGGTAAAAGTGGCATTTATTGGCATTTATTTATGAAAATAATGGAAAATAGGAGAAAAGGATGGTGAAAGGTCACAGGTTGCATGTGAGGAGAAAAATGAAGAAAAATAATGGAAAATTAAGAAAATAGAGGCCTCAACGATAAAAAGGATTCTTAGGATCGGTACACGACTTTTTTTAGTGTTATATTTTTGTCAATTTTAGCTTGGAGCTCTCTCTTATATTCTATATCTCACACTCTTGGAAACTTAGAATTTTCTTGGAGCACTCTTGGAGGAGTGTGGCATATTTGGGATTTGGAGCAAGAAGGCAAGGAAACTCATGAAAGTGCAAGAGGAAAATAGGATCAACAACTATAGCAGGTTTACCTTGTAGGTACCGAATTGCATGTATGATTTCCTTGCTAGTTTTAGCATGCATGGCACATGCATGTGATTTATTGGTTATGATTTGTCATTAGCATGGAGGATTTCCTAGATTGACAATGGTTTTTCCTCGACTTTCCATTTCCTTGGTAGCCATGGTGTTTTGGATTTAATTTTGTTTTCTAATTGTTGCTCATGTTCCTTATGGTTGTGGGTTGACTTACTAGTTCCTGGAAGCCTTGGTTGGAAAAATTATTTGGAAGCCCTATAACCACTTGGGTTGAGTTACTAGTCCAGGAAGCCTTGGCTGGAAAAACACTTTGGGGGCCCTTGGTGGGTAATTGAGTTGATGGTCCTAAAAGACCTGGTTGGACAAATGCTCTGGAATCCCGACGACAATAGTGGGTTGAGTTACTAGTCTTGGAAGTCCTGGTTGGAACAAACACTCTAGTGCCCTGGACATCTTGGGTAGAGACCGATCTGGTGATGGTTAATGATGTCTGACTATGACGTGGAATCACTGGTTGAGGGTTGAGGTAGTTTTGCATCTAGAAGCTATGGTTTGGTTTTGTTCAGTTGATTCCATGATCTTCCACATTCATGCTTGGAATATGGCATGGGGGTGATTGACTAAAAGAAATATTTAGTTCATCCCAATCTATAGTTGGGTGGTATGTGGAAGTACAAACCTAATTTCATTTTGAATATGTCAATAAGAGTTCTTTTCATCGTGTATTTTATTGTAAAATTTACTTGTTATTATGTGATCTTGATCGTTGTTGTATCATTGTTATTCTGGTTTTATATGTTGGTTACCAACATGGTTTATGGAAAACTTGAGCTATGGATCTCAACATATTTTCTTCTTGTCAGGAGGGAAACCGGTAACAAGAACCATACAATCACAACTTCCACCCAAGATCACATCGCGCTGCTACCAATGAAAAACCTCATAGCTAGCATCATTCCCCGCCAACAATGCACAGCAAGTTTCACAGGCATATTCCTAATGAGCTCCCCATGGGGTTTGAACCAGTGACCTTTACAAACGAGTGCCTTAACAAAACACTCAATCACCAACAAGCCGCCACCCTGTGGGTTCAACATATTTTGATTAGTACATGAAATTTTAATGAATACATGACCTAATAGATGATCTTGCAACTATTATGAGGAGACAACAATCCTTCTTGATAAATTTCAGATAAGTATGAAGTCCCTATGTTCAGATGTTTTTATATGACTTGTAGATTACATGTTCATGATGTGTTTTATGGAATGTATGTCATTGCTAGACCTTGTCAGATCAGGTCCTTGTTAAATTTTTTCATTAGAGGCCTTTTCATCTTGTTATTTATCATTTCTTATAGTTTCATCAAGTTTTGGACAGTGGCCTGAGTCCTGGCCTTGAAAAATGGCTCAGAATTTGGGGCTGCTGGCACATAACTGCCTGAAAAAGGATATAGTCACATGGATGCCTTATTTTTCATTTGACTAAAGGGTTTTAGCCACACGGAGGGCTTTCCATCAGTGCAACTAGGGCTTAGTTCAGAAAAAAAACAAATTATCTCAGGGGTTGAGCACCTGGAAGGGTTGGTTGGCTCTTGAAGGTCCTGTATTATCTGAGGAAGGTTATATTGGTCTTGTCTTGTTAGTTCCACTTCCCTAACTATACTTGGGGAGTTGAATCATATCATAGTAACACTTTGCCACATGTTTACCTCAATGGACCGATTAGCTTGGGTAAATGTGGGAGGAGGTGGTTACATATTAAGAGGGAGTTGATAGTCTCATATAATCCCAAACAAAATGGAGTTGCAAAATGAAAGAATCGATCCATTGAAGTAAGTGTAAAATCCATGTTACATGATCACGATTTTCCGAAATTTTTGTGGGTTGAAGAAACTAATACTGTTGTATACATTCAAAATCGAAGTCCCCATAGGTCACTAGATAACATGACTCCCGACAAAGAATTCACTAGAAAGAAACCAAGTGTAGACCATCTCCAAATTTTTGGATGTCCTATTGTTATAGCATCACTTATCACCATCATATACTTGATGACTTATGCATTGGCCTTGGGCAACCTTTCCCTTTAGACTTGGACATATTTCTCAAAAAAAAATATCTTAAAACCCATACGTGACTCTACCCAAACTTTTCCGCGTATATACGTGATTCCATACATAGAGAATCGTGTATGCCATTTAAAATATTAAAAAATATATATTTTACCTATTTTAGAGGCAAGGTTTACGGTTGTTCCAGTAACTTAACCACCCCAGACCGTGGCCTAACTATTCCCAACTACAAAAACTAATTTGAGGGAGTATAAAAGCCCCTCAAGGGAATGGCCTAAAGGAGGAGGAGAGAGAGAAATATAGATATTATACGCTATTGGAGCCCTATCCAAGTCTGATATATTCCCGTGCCTCCTGCACTTCCCAGATATTTGTAGGAAACCCTTGTTTCCTTGAGATGCTCACCAACATATGTGACATCCATTATGATCTATTCTTGGAATAAATATTGAGAGGCTAGGGCTAGACTGATCCAGAGGACGATATGCTCAAAGGTTGTGGCAGATTTCAAGTGATCTCTCCATGTTGTTTTACTGTACATGTCATTAATAACAGAAGTACCATCTTGTTCCTGATGTTTACATGTCAATAATATTTTACACATGGGTAATGATCGTAAATTGTTCATTTAATATTTTTTTTATGAGATTATGTATGCTTTTCACTAACTTCTAGAACATATATATGTTGTACAACTAGGATTTTGTGTTCGTTCTTTGCTGATTTACAAATTATGGAGCACAAAGTGTTGCAGGGGGTTTTCACCTCGCAGGATCTACTACAACCAAGGGATATCCGAGTAAGGTCTTCAACCTGTAGATTATATTTATTAACATATATATGTTCTAGATGTTAGTGAAAATCATGCATAATCTCATAAAAACAATATTAAATGAAAAATTTACGATCGTTACACACGTGTAAAAGATTATTGCCACGCCCTTCGAGCATACCATCCTCTGGATCCGTCCAACCCTAGCCTCTCAATATTTATTCCAAGAATAGAGCACAATGGATGTCACATAGGGTGGTGAGCATCTCAAGGAAACAAGGGTTTCCTGCAAATATCTGGGAAGTGCAGGAGGCAAGGGAATATATCATACTTGGATAGGGCTCCAACAGCGTATAATATCTATATTTCTCTCTCTCCTCCTCCTTTAGGCCATTCCCTTGAGGGGCTTTTATACTCACTCAAATTAGTTTTTGCAGTTGGGATAGTTAGGCCACGGGCTGGGGTGGTTAAGTTATTGGAACAACTATAAACCTCGCCTCTAAAATAGGGAAAATATATATTTTTAATGTTTAAAATGGCATATGTGATTCTCTATGTAAGGACTCACATATATACATGGAAAAGTCTGGGCAGAGTTGCGTATGGGTTTTAAGATACTGTTTTTTGAGAAATATGTCCAAGTCTGAAGGGAAGGGTTGCCCAAGGCCAATGCATAAGTCATTAAGTATATGATGGTGATAAATGATGCTATAACAACTATCTATATTCACATACCGAAGGAAAAGAGAAATAAATTGGATCCTTCAGGCATGAAAGGGACATTTGTTAGCTATATTAATACTTCAAAGTAATATAGGATCTACATAAAATAAGGATATGGAATAGGAGTTATTCAAGATGTGATATTTGATGAAAGTATTGCATTCAAGAAATCAAAGGATCTCTCGATGGACTCTGATGAAGAAATTCCTATATTTGAAGAGGAATGTACTAGGGAGGAAGAAGAATCAAATCATGAATATCAAGGTCCTAGTGAACCCGTGCAAACTTTGGTCCTGAAACTAGAACCTGAGATCTAACTGGTTGAAATCTACTCTTTTAGATGCATAGGGTCATGGAGAAGCCAAGGGCACGTTAAGGGAAAGTAAGAATCCTAGAAGATATTTTAGGTATACAACATACATGACTAATATAATAGAAGCAGAGCCATCCACCTTTGAAGAGGTTTTCAAACATAAAGAATGGAAGGATGCCATGAAGAAGAGTATCAATTGATAATGAAAAATGGAGTTTAGAAGATCCTAAATAGGCCCGAAGAAAAATATGTCGTGACTTCCAAATCGCTTTAAAATATTAAACATGCCATAAATGGAAGTATTGATAAGTATAAGGAAATATTTGTGGCTAGGGGTTTCTCTCAACAAGAAGGCATCGATTATGAATAAACATTTTCTACCATAGAAAGGTATGCAACTATATGTTCATTGGTCTCTTTGGAAACAACGATGGGATGGATGTCAAGATTTCATTCTTGAATTGTAAAATTTATGAATAAGTCTATATAGAGAAACCCTTGGGATTTAATGTCAAAGATAGAGAGGCCTATGTTTTCAGGTTGAATAAGAAATTATATAGCCTCAAGAAAGCACCAAGGGCATGGTATGCAAGGATGAATGCATACCTACAAAGATCGAGCTTAACAAATAGTTATGTTGATCCAAATATCTATATCAAGGTTGTGAAGAATGAACTTGTAACAATTTTTTTGTATGTATATGGTCTTCTCTTGACAGGTTTGGAAGGTCAAATCCAAGAGTGAAAGAAGCAACTAGCAGCAAAATTTGACATGAAGGATCTAGGGCTAATGCACTACTATTTGGGAGTGGAAGTTTGGCATGGACCTAATGATTTTTATCTAGGTCAAGGAAAGTATGTGCTTGAGATGCTGAAGAGGTTTGACATGATGGATTGAAAACCTATGACAACCCCTATGATCACAAACTTGAAGAGACTAAGGAGTTTTGAATTGAGCCTAGTGGATCCAACCAGGTTAAACAATTGATTGGCTCACTGATGTACTTGGTGAATACTCGACCAAGCATATGTTTTGCAGTGAATGTTCTTAGTTAGTTCCAATTCAAATCGAAGTATGATCATTGGAGAAAATCCAAGCATATACTAAGATATATTCAAGGTACAATCCACTACTACTTAAAGTATGATGAAAGGAATGATGTCCACTTGATTGGGTATACATATTCTGACTGGGGAGGCAGTGAGCATAATGGAAGAAGCACTACTAGAGGATGTTTTAGTTTGGGATCCTCTATGGTCTCATGGATGAGAATAAAGCAAGAATCAGTTGATTTTATGATCTGTATATGAAATATTGAGGATTTATGTCAAATTTTACAAGTGAAAATATTAGGGTTTTTAACCTCTTATGTAAAATTCATTAACACATAAACATGCTTTAAAACTCAGTTTTTGCAGAAAATAAGAATACATCAATACCATAACATTAAACACAAAACAACAAGTGATGAAGGAGTTCACCCCTCCTAGGCTACATCTCCTGGTCCAACTTGCAATGGTTGGGCCTCTTTCATTATGCTCAAAAAAATAAGTTTACATCAAGTTACAGTGCTCAAATGGCTTAAACAATGTCTCCAGTGGCTCCAGAATAGTAAAAAACCCATAGTTGGACTCTTTATACTCCAAAAAATGTCAATAAAATGAATGAGTTATGCTCCAATGAAGTTTTATTCTAATTGTCCTACAATTCGCACTTTCCTAAAATAAATCTACAAAATATGACTTTTTCAGCCACGTGGGGCGAAAAAATTTTCCCTACGCCGACAAGATTCCCGCCACACCAGATGAAAGTTATTGCCTCTTTAAATTGCCTATGTCGGCATTTATCTGGTTAATCTAGTACCAAGTGGCTTTATCCGCGCCATCAATCTAGGGGTAGATACAACTTCCCGCTGATTTTATGACTTAGACTTTGACTTTCATTGGAAGGGTGGGTTGGAGTCCGGTGGTTAGGGTTAGTGGACTGCTGGCTAACCATGGCAAAAAAGGTTGCATCTTAACATTGTTTTCAAGTATTAAATTGTCATGGGCTTGGTTGTGGGAACCCTTCCAATGAAGGTTTCACTCCCCACCACCTTTAACCGCTAGTGTAACATATACCACAATAATCACATCTAATCGATATAAACTTAACCGTCAATGTTAACATCCTTCTAAACTCCAGAACCGTCATCTGTTAACCATAACATCAACTGTAACCTTGACATGTGCACATGCCATGACTTGTCCTCTAGAAACCAGATGGTTAGCTCGCTGCGTGCCAGACTTTGGCATCAAACAGTTAACATTTTGTGTCAATACCTCATTCACACGTGGACTAGTTTATAACCTCTAACCGTGACTTCCATGCCAAGCTCCACTCCGACCCATAACATCAACTATTCTTTAAACTACACATGTGACATGTTTAACTGCCAGAGATAGTGTCGGGACTTTGTTTGATTCCATGTAATATGGTTTATACGTTAAGGTTTCAGTGGTGATATATGGTTCACTCTACCATGATACATGTTGCAACAAACTATGGGTTTCAACTTTAATATATGTCTCGAGCTAGGGTTAGTTCTTGACATTGGTTCATGGACTGGGTTCGGGGGTTAACCCTAGTCATCCCCGCATACATTTCTCATAAAATTTAAATATGAAGTATGATCCATAGAGGTTAAGCAACAATGTAGAGGAGTTGGTTGGTTGGAGGTCTCACGCTCGAATCCCAGGAGGTATGCTCTGGCCCTTAACAAAATTTTGGTCGGTTATGAGGAGGCTACATGAAAGCCCCTGGTTGGCCCACATGGCACTTTCTCATTGGACCACCTCACCAACACTTAAACCAATAAAATAACACCAAATTTGACCCAATAATATCCTTCCAAGTGTCAAATAGCTATTGGCCAATCGATTACAATCACCCTGCCATTCCATGGTTTTTGTAGAGGTAAATCCCCTCTGCGGACAGAGGCGATCCCTACTAGCCCAGATCGGGTCTAGCAACAATAAAACACACTACAACGCAAGCTCCTAATTGCAAAAATCAAAGCGTGATAGAAGGCCTACCTCAGGTCCAACGCTGTTGTCGTTGCGGAGAGGATAGTGCTCTCGATTCCTTGCTCCGATAGGTCACAATTCCACCACTTGACGTGATCGAACACCTGCACGTACAAGAAACACGATGAACATACAAGCGTAAAACCATATAATTGCAATTATGTGTTAGTCAGAGAGGACACAACTCATAAACAAGCATGAACAATACGAGTGGAACTATAATCATAGTCGCTTATATTAATGAAACAAAGGATGATACAACCTGGCTCTGATGCTGAAATCCTCCTTCGACGGGTCGTCATCGGAATACGTATCGATAAAGCTTTTCGGGAATAGGGACAAGCCTCTCTCTTCGATCGTCAATCTCCTTGCTATGGATTTGGCACTATGAGGACTATCAGAGCTCTTGCAACATTCTTTAGGCTATGAAGGCTCTTGGAGATTAGCTTGCAAAGGGAAATGGCAAGCTTATATAGATGGTGGAAGGGGAGTTGGGATCCCTACAATCATGGGATTGGCCCTATCCTCAAGGAAGCTTCCATGGGAGGTGGCAAACTACTTCCTCTACATGGAAATCCAGAGCCAAACGTCCCAACTCAATTTAGAGACCAATTCAGGAGTTGGTTAAAGTCAATCTTCTGCCATTTATTTTTAAAAAACACCCTTTATTAAGCCTGGCGTGAGTGCGACTCTGAGACAGAGCGCCAATTGGCGCACCCTCTTTGAATAATTTCCTCCATTGGCGCGGGTATAACACAGGCTAGTCGCGCCAAGGATGAAAATTCTATTTTTAGGGTTTTTCACAAGGAGTTGTCTTCAGGGAAACAAAATTCCATGTCAAGGGGAATGCCATGAAAGTGTTTTCAAGTTATGTCACTGCTCACAGGTCACGGAAAGATCCCTCCAATGTGCGGGATGGGGAATTGCAGGGACGGTGACAAATTGTTGTGTAACAATGGTCTAGTCAGCAGTACAGACTGCTGACTGTGCACCCCTATACAACCAAATCTAAATTTTTTGTTGTTTCCCAAAATAGAAAGAACATGATATAGGGAGAATCCAATGTCAGATTTAAGTGAAACAAGTTGTGCCATATTTAGAACGATGAGATCTACACATTGGAACTAGTTTTGAGCCATTTTGAGAATTTTTAATTTTGGGCATTAAATTGATCCACGAGATCATTCCTCCCCACTTGAAGCTTTTGGACCTACAAAATATCCTTATAAGTCAAAAAACATATGAGGTTACAACTCCCTCACCCTTCCACTCTCAATAAACTTAAATTTGTTTGAATTCGAAATTTTGAGCTTTTCATGAAAATAAATCATTTTCCCTGATTTTGTAGACCTTCTCTTGATTTCATAGATAACATTTTGCTGCAATTTTCGATAATATGCAAAACAAAAAACTGCCATTCAAGGAATAAACACATTCCCTCCTCAATTTTCAATCAAAAGAAACTTAAACAATGTCCAATTCTTCTCACCTTGAACCTTTTTGACATGACGATGCTTACCATGTTTAGCCTTGCACTTGGCTCGACTCTTGACCAAATGTGATAGCCAACGCCATGCACCATCCATTTTGAAAGAAAACATATTATGAAACCCACAAAAAGAACTTTTGAAACCAATTCCCTCTTTTTCAAATTGCTTTTGCACTTTCTCTTTGACCTCTGCACTCTCTAACATTGACATCTTATTCACACCATTGTTCACTATTGATTCATGTTGTTGCAAATTTACTTCATCTTATTTACCTCTTTTAGGAGGAAACATGTTAGACCCCTGAAAAATCTTATCACAGTCATTAGCAACATCTATGAAATCATATTTTACATTTGATTCATATCTTTGAAACGCCTCATTCACAACATATTTATGCTTGAACATTAACAATTATCTTCATTTGTCCAACATTCATAATAAGAAAACTCATCTTCTAACTATGCGCTCTAACAATGTACTCAATCTCATTCTTGAACAAGTGATACTTATTCTCATGGTGATGAAATATTTATTTCCTATCATAAAGATATGGGCTTCCCAAAACTATACCACAAATATCAAGCTGAATTACATCAAGTTCAACTTCATCAAGAAAGTTTGCAGTGATTGCAAATCTAAGGATACACCTCCTTGTAACCTAAAATTTTTCATTCTCACATACCTAACCTAAAGGATATGGCCTAGGATGTGAAATGGTCTCTATATTTAACTTCTTGACAATGTCTTATGAGATAATATTTTCTTGTGAACCACTAACAAACATTGTGTCTATCTTGATATGCTTTGAAATAAAAATAATATAGAAAAGCTCAACTCTTGGTTTTTCATTTTGAGTATCATTGAGATAAATTGAAGAACTAGTATGATCCGGAATTATGCGAGAATGCAATAAAATAAATAAATACACATATACGCGGAGATGTAGTAGAAATAACACTTCATTTCATTAATATCAAATAACTGAAATATGCTTATCTCTGAGAAGAGATGTGGCGGCTACAGGCCTCTGAATTATGTTACAATGAGGCTCAAGGGCCATTTTATTATTGAAAAACATAGGAAAACCCTAAACAACCAAAAACATAACCCCTTGAGATGAAATGCCAGAAGTTTGTGGGCCCCGTTGGGGTTGGTTGGCCAGCCAACTTCCCAGAGTCGTAACTTGGTCATATTATCTCCATTTGGCGGGTACAATATATCACTGGAAATATGTCTCCGAGTAATACATGTTTTTCCGTAGGTATGGGCTTGCTGCAAACCTCAAAAAAATTTCGTTTAGGGGATCAAAATGGCTCTGGAAGTTCAGGACCCGAATAATTGCTAAAAATAGTAAATGCTTCTATAAAAAAGGTGTTGGAAATACTGAGAGGGGGGGGGGGGGTGAATCAATATTCCTTTCAATTAGAGCATTAGTTAATCTTCAATTATTATCAGTTTTTATACAATGATATATGTAAACAAAAGGAACAAAAATGCACAGAGTTTTTAAGGTGGAAACCCTCTCTGGGACAAAAACCACCTGAATGCTTTTCTAATAATTCTTTAATATTCAACTCCAATTGAAAATAAAGCTCCAACTTCCTAGAATCTAGAAAAACATTCTTCTCCAGCTCCCACTCGATGGACGCTCCAACACCTGAGATTCTTCAGTAGTCAACTGAACGGATGCCCCAACACCCAATGAGCTACAACTCACACTAGCACCACCCTACCACCCTAAAATTTTCACAGGCTTGAACCTGTTGGTGACTTCATGCACCAACCTAGCACCACCCTACCACTATAGAAGAATAAAACAAGAATTGACTCTCATACCAGGTAAAATGGTCCACTTTACAATGATATAGAATGATGTTGATCCAGGTGGATATTGGTGGCCACCCACAGATTCCACTTGGGGCCCCACCATTGACTCTTTCAGTTTTTTAGTTTCGACACAACTTACTATTTTTGACACTTTTTCGGGTCCTGAACTTCCGGAGCCATTTTGAGGCCCTAAACGACATTTTTTGGGAAAACCAAGAGTGGCCAAGCCTATTTTACTTGCACCAAAAGTTGTACTCCTCGGATATATCTTTCTAACAAGCTATTGAGCGCGTCAAAGTGTGGCGACAAAGTGTGGCTACATTTGCAGAAGGAGCGCCTTAGTGGACCCCACCACAAGCTTCGCCCGCTCCAATATGGGTCGTACAGCATCACCAAGGTGGTAGGGAACAATGCCTTCGAGCTCAGTATTCCACCATTCCTTGGTCTGCACCCGGTATTCAATGTGGACTGCCTTTGTCCCTACTTCCCACCTCTACTGGACACCTCTGACATTGCATAACAACTCACAACAACATAGTTAAACCTAAACTGCATGGAACATGCCACCACAGATTGTATCATGGACATGTGAACCAAGAACACTCGCCAACATAATATCCAACTATATCGGGTTGTCAAAGCTAGCCAACTCCTGCACCAAGGCAAGTGGTTCACCAGGGACCAAGTTCAGCAGAAGTTTCCTCATCACATGGAGGAACTCAACGCAATGGGGACCATTTCTTCCTAAGGGGGGAGGAATGATCCAGGTGGATATTTGTGGCCACCCACCTATTCCACCTGGGGCCCCACCATTGTATCTTTCAATTTTTTAGTTTCGGCACAACTTACTATTTTGATGGTTTTTCGGGTCCTGAACTTCCAGAGCCATTTTGAGGCCCTAAACGATGTTTTTTGGGAAAACCGAGAGTAGTCGAGCTTGTTTTTCTTGCAAAAAAATTTTTACTCCTCAGATAGATCTTTCTAATGAGCTATTGAGCACATCAAATGGAGATCGTATGCCAAAGTGATGTCGCCGGGAAGTTGAAACACCAATTTACCCAAACAAGGCCCATAGTTTTGGCGCTTCATCTCCTACGGTCAGGGTTTTGGATGTTTAGGGTTTTCCATTGTTTCTAAATAATAAATAGGCACTCGAGCCTCATTGTAACTTAGTTCAGAGGCCTATAGCTGCCACATCTCTTCTCAGAGATAAGCTACCAACGCCCTAGCTAGTTTATTTCTATTATGTCTGTAAGCAAATTTCAGTTCTTTGATATCAATGAAATGAAGTGTTATTTCTGCTGCATATTTGTATTTATGGTTACATGTGTATTCTGTCGCGTTCTTTCATAAATATGGATTATATGTAGAAGAATAAGACACACTAGACCATAACCCCAACTATGACACAACCACCTAATGATGATCCTATACCTCCTGACACTACCTCTTCAACTCTTGGCAGATAGACACTTGTACAATTTTTACAATGATGCATTTCCAATGACTTAGTACAATGATACCTTTACAATGGCTATATGCAATGCTGCCCACTTGAAGACTTCATGTGTTGACCTTCTTGTTGCTGTTTTGTAACTTGATTTCTGCTCTTGTCATGCTACCCTCTGCTGCACCTTGCTTTGATTTGCTGCCCTAGAAAGTTCGGTCCTTTGCAACCCTTGACAACACATGATCTAGCTTTTTCTTGCCTTCTAGGATCTCGATATTGAATTTGGTGTATCTCTATTTTTTTAGCTCCCCAATATGTGCTTTTTGATTCTGTAGTAGTAATATAAGTCTTATTTCCAATGCCACAGGTCTGATCCAATTTGGATTCTTCAAGAGAGAGTTATGTCCAATCTCTCACAATGACCTAATTATGGACTATTTCAGTAAAGCAAACTTGTACGGCATGCCAAATGTCACTGTTTCTTCATTCAGCTCTGAAATTGATATATAAAACACTAAATTCGGTGCACTATCTGCCACCTTTTACATAATTCCAATCTGATACTTAGAGAGATATTTATGACGATTTTCCCAAGGTCACTTCTTTGAGATGAAGTTCAAGAGCCTACCAAAAAACTGACTTCCACAGATCTTATTTCTGAAAATATTGCGCACCATGATCTAGAATTTTTACGGGCGCTTCCTCAGGATTTCAGCTTCACCTCCTCAAAATTTCAGCTTCTGAACCTTCGTAGAAAAAAGTTAGAGCGCAAATTCCACAATGACCTGTTTCAAGTAGCGAAATCCCTACATAAGGAGGATATGAAGATCACAATTTATATAAATGATTAGGTTCAGAGGGGCTTCAACAAGTGAATGTGGGAGGGATTTTAGGAGCTTAAAAATGATTAATTATTGGCTTTTCAATGAACCATGCCACAACCCCATGGGGTTTTAGCCCACTAACTAGGGTTACAAACTTCAAGCATGAGTATCTCTCAAACCGTGCAGAATTACGTGGCGTGCCATATATCAACAGAAACATCTCAAAAATTAGAAACCATAAAAATCCTTCTTGACCCAGAATACAGTAATTTGGTAGGTCAAAATTCCCATGAAATATTGGGGTAGTCCCTGGTGCTTCTTGGGTTGATACCAATGACAATCATTGATCAACAATCTCCCCCTTTGGCATTGATGGCAACACAAGTACTCCCCCTACGATCATGAAACCTCTTCCTACAACATTCTCTCCCCCTTTGACATCAATGGCAAAGGGTAACTCCCCCTGAAACACAACCATCATGCGGACCTGTACACACTTCCACTCCCGTTGACACACAACCGTCTTGCAAAGTTTGTTTCATCCAAAGGACTTGAGTACAACATGATGTTGTTGCAATGTATTCTGCTTCTGCTATAGATAACGAGATTGAAGTTTGCTTTTTGCTCAACCATGATAAAAGACAACCATAAAGGCTTGAATAATGAGATTTTTACCCTTGGGATACCACAAGCCATATTCTTCTATGCCCTTTAGATATCGAATAATTCTTTTGACAGAAATAATATGTGATTCTTTTGGTGCTGCTTGGAATCTTGCTACTTGTCCAACTGCTTGCATAACATCTGGACGAGAGGCTGTTACATATAGAAGACTACCAATCATAGATCTATACAACCTCTGATCCAAATCCTTAGATGAGTAGTCTATGCTCAATTTGCAACCTGTTACCATCGGAGTAAGGACGGGTTTGCAATATTCCATTTTGAATTTCTTGAGCATTTCCTTAATGTACTTGGCCTGACATATAAATATTGCTTTCTCTTGCTGAGATATTTGAAGCCCTAAGAAGTATGTCCGCTCACCAAGTAAAGACATCTCAAACTCACTTTGCATCTTTGTAGAAAATTTCTTACTTAGTCGATCATCATTGCTACCAAATATTATATCATCCACATATACCTCAACGATTGTTAAATTATCTTTATCTATTTGTATATAAATATTGCTATCAACAGTACCTTTCTTGAACCCTTGTTGACGTAAATATCCATCAAGACGAGCATACCATGCTCTGGGAGCCTGCTTGAGACCATATAGAGCGTTCTTTAACTTACAGACATAGTCTTCTTTTTGTGATAGTAGAAAACCTTCAGGTTGTTCGATGTAAACTTCCTCTTATAATTATCCATTCAGAAATGCTGACTTAACATCCATTTGGTAGACTTTTATTTTTCTTGAACATGCATAGGCAAGAAACATTTGGATGGCTTCCATTCTGGCAACTGGTGCAAATGTTTCATCGAAATCAATTCCTTCCACTTGTGCATAGCCTTTGCAAACCAATCTTGCTTTGTTTTTGGTAACCTGCCCATCTTCATTCAATTTGTTCCTGAACACCCATTTAGTCCCAATGACATTTTTATATTTTTGTCGTGGAACTAATTCCCAGGTGTTATTCTTCTCAATTTTATCCAATTCTTCATTCATAGCTACTACCCAATGTTCATTCTGGTTGGCTGCCTCAAAACTACTAGGCTCAAAGGTTGCTAGAAAAGCAACGTGAGCTTGTTGTGATGGAAACACAAGTACTCCCCCTGCGATCATGACACCTCTTCCTACAACATTCTCTCCCCCTTTGACATCAATGGCAAAGGGTAACTCGCCCTGAAACACAACCATCTTGCGTACCTGTACACACTTCCACTCCCGTTGACACACAATCGTCCTGCAGACCTATAATCTAATGAGAACTTGGCAAAATCCCAAGCTTTTGACGAAGATATTCAAATTCTTCACGAGGTAAAGGTTTAGTGAAGATATCAACAATTTGTTCTTTTGTACAAACATACTCAAGTTTGATATTCTTTTCAGCGACTTGTTCTCTAACAAAATGATATTTGATCGGAATGTGTTTTGTTTTTTAATGCATGACAGGATTCTTGGAGATGCTGATGGCACTAGTGTTGTCACAGAATATGGGAATAGGCTCACTAAATTTTACTTGAAGATCTTGCAAATTTTGTTTCATCCAAAGGACTTGAGTACAACATGATGTTGTTGCAATGTATTCTGCTTCCGCTATAGATAACGAGATTGAAGTTTTCTTTTTCCTCAACCATGATACGAGACAACCACCTAGATAGAATGTTTCTCCACTAGTACTCTTGCGATCATCAACGCTTCTTGCCCAATCTACATCTATAAAGGCTTGAATAATGAGATTGTTACCCTTGGGATACCACAAGCCATATTCTTCTATGCCCTTTAGATATCGAAGAATTCTTTTGACGACAATAATATGTGATTCTTTTGGTGCTGCTTGGAATCTTGCTACTTGTCAAACTGCTTGCATAACATCTGGCTGAGAGGCTGTTACATATAGAAGACAACCAATCATAGATCTATACAACCTCTGATCCAAATCCTTAGATGAGTAGTCTATGCTCAATTTGCAACCTGTTACCATCGGAGTAAGGACAGGTTTGCAATATTCCATTTTGAATTTCTTGAGCATTTCCTTAATGTACTTGGCTTGACATATAAATATTGCTTTCTCTTGCTGAGATATTTGAAGCCCTAAGAAGTATGTCAGCTCACCAAGTAAAGACATCTCAAACTCACTTTTCATCTTTGTAGAAATGTTCTTACTTATTCGATCATCATTGCTACCAAATATTATATCATCCACATATACCTCAACGATTGTTAAATTATCTTTATCTATTTGTATATAAAGATTGCTATCAACAGTTCCTTTCTTGAACCCTTGTTGACGTAGATATCCATCAAGACGAGCATACCATTCTCTGGGAGCCTGCTTGAGACCATATAGAGCCTTCTTTAACCTACAGACATAGTCTTCTTTTTGTGATAGTAGAAAACCTTCAGGTTGTTCGATGTAAACTTCTTCTTCTAATTCTCCATTTAGAAATGCTGACTTAACATCCATTTGGTAGAATTTGATTTTTCTTGAACATGCATAGGCGAGAAACATTTGGATGGCTTCCATTCTGGCAACTGGTGCAAATTTTTCATCGAAATCAATTCCTTCCACTTGTGCATAGCCTTTGCAAACCAATCTTGCTTTGTTTTTGGTAACCTGCCCATCTTCATTCAATTTGCTCCTGAACACCCATTTAGTCCCAATGACATTTTTATATTTTGGTCGTGGAACTAATTCCCAGGTGTTATTCTTCTCAATTTGATCCAATTCTTCATTCATAGCTACTACCCAATGTTCATTCTGGCTGGCTTCCTCAAAACTACTAGGCTCAAAGGTTGCTAAAAAAGCAACGTGAGCTTGTTGTGATGAACAAAGCTGTCAACCTTCATTTATGTCACCAATGATTTGATTTGATGGATGGTTCTTTTGAATCCACTCTTTTGTTCTCCTTGGAGGATCTTCTTGTTGTTGTTTTGGTATATCTTGATGATCATTGTTTACTTCTTCCTCGTTGATAGTTTCTTCTTGTTCTACAATTTTATCTGTGTATTTTTCAGCCTCTGTCTCAAGTTTCAAAGATTCTAGATCCTCATCATTACTCGCTAGAGCACCATCTTCATCAAATGTAACATTTATGCTCTCCACTATCTGTTTTCGTCTTAGATTATAGCATTTATAGGCCTTTCTTTTGCGTGAGTAACCAACAAAAATACCTTCATCAACACGTGATTCAAACTTACCAAAATTTTGATATTCTCTTTTGATATAACATTTTCTTCTGAAGATTATGAAATATTTTACATTAGCTAGTTTTCCTTTCCATAATTCATATGGAATCTTGTTGCAATTATTTCTGAGAAGACTTTAGTTGATAATGAAGACTGCCGTATCAATTGCTTGAACCCAGAATTTTTCATCCAATTTTGAGTCCTTCAACATTGTTCTACCCATTTCCTGTACGGTTCTATTCTTTCTTTCAACAACTCCATTTTGCTGAGGTGTTTGTGCTGTTGAAAATTGCCTTTTTATTCCATTTTCGTCACAATATTGCTGAAATAATTTGGAAGTGAATTCTCCACCATTATCTGATCTTAAACACTTTATTTTCAAATCAGTTTCATTTTCAACCAAATCCTTGTAGATCTTAAAGCACTCAAATGCTTCAGATTTTTTCTTTGTGAAACTGATGGTTGTCATCCTGGTATAATCATCTATCATTAACATGAAATATAATTATCCGTCTAAGCCTTTTGTTCTCAGAGGACCACATAGATCACTATTTATCAATTCCAATGGATGTGATGAAAAGTGTTCTTTTGTTTTAAATTGGAATTTTTTCTGCTTTCCATGCCGACATGCCTCACATAGTGTGTTGGAAGGTTTTGATATTTTTGGCATTTCTCATACTGCTTCCTTTTTGCTTATCCTGACAAGATTGTCAAAGTTTATGTGACCCATTCGTTTGTGCCATAACTAGCTTTCATCTTATTTAGATAGTAGACATGCTTTAGTTGCTTCATCTAGAACATATATGTCGTTTGGAGCTCGACTTGCTGTAGCCACAATTTTACCATACTTTCCTTTCCTGATTTCACATTTTGTGGAGTTGAAGAGCATTGTGTGTCCTTGATCACACATTTGTCCAACACTGAGTAGATTGTGATTCATGTTTTTGACCAATAGAAAATTCTTGGCTATAACATCTTTGCTTCTGAGAGTGACGGTACCTGATCCTATAACATTTGAAGATACATCATTTCCAAAGGATATGGTTCCATCCTTCTTCTCTTTCAGAGATACAAATTTCCTTCTATCTCGAGTCATATGCGTTGAGCAACCGCTGTCAACATACCACACATATTTATTTTTTTGAGCCTTGAGAGCGAGAGCACAATTATTAGTCTTCTTCTTATTCCATGTTCGTTCATTCTGTGGCTTCTAAGATTCTTCTAGAGGATTTTCAAGTCTGCAGTCTCTGGCTATGTGTCCAAAGTTCTGACAATTGTAACATTCCATATTATTTCTTAAATGTTCAAATATATTGATGTTTCGTTGAGCCCTGGGAGGTTCATATTTGAAGAATCTCTTGGAATTGTATTGGTTCCTAGGGTACGTGTGACATTCTACAAATTTATGACCAAATTTTCCACATGAATAACAATAGCCATGAAAAATATGTTGGTTCCTGGATGAAAATCTTCGTCGAGGAATCATCTTCCAAGGATGTGCTTGCGAATCTTGTCCAATGAAGTCTACATGTATGTCAGATCTCATAGGTTCATTGTATTTTGTTGTAGAAGGTCCTGCTTCTTCTTCTTTGTAACCGAGGCCAGTTCTGTCGTTGTAAGATCGTTTATTTCTGAAGATTTCTTCCAATTCCCTTGAGCTGTTAGCATAGTTTTGGAAAGTTTTTCCCTTCTTCACTTCCTTACACAACGAGACTACTTCAGCTTCTAATGCTTCCCTTTCTTGGTTTCTTTCTTCCAACTTCTTTTGAAGTGACTCTTCAATACATTTGTGTTCTTCAACCTCAATTTTGAGACCTTGAACTTGTTCTTCAAGAGTATTGGAACGGATATTGTCAACATTGAGCTCTTTTATAAGCTTGATTGCCTCCTCATAAAATTATTCTATGGTCAACCCTTCTTCATCATTGTTTGATACTTCTTGTTTATTGTGCTTGGCCATAAAAAATACTTTCTCATTGGCTTCTTCTTTGCTATCACTTTCTTCATCGAATGATGAGCTATCTTCTTTAGAGAGAAAGTTCCTTTTGGATCCTATCTTTTTGCCTTGCTTGTTGAATTTCTTAAATCCTTTCTTTCCTTTTGAGTTTCCATCTGATGGCAGGTTACCCTTCCATATGCCCACATTCTCACCACTCTCATACATATAAAAATGCATCTTCAAATCTATGCCCCAAAAACTCCAATCTAGGAAAACTCAACATTTTAAAAATGATGCGGAACCTAATAGCATCTCAATCTTTGATTTGAGATCTGTTCACAAATTCTTATGGCTTATGAAAACCATACTTCAATATATCCAAAATTCAATTCTTTCATGCGGAAGCTTCAGACCATAATTAAAACCCAAACACACCAATTCATTTTATATATGGAATATTTACTTTTCATCTTCGAACCTATGGTTTGAAACATTTATTAAACCCACTTCCAACATTCGATTTTCATTTTAAAAAATAAACCCTTCATATCCAAGGTTTCATCCATGAAATCCAACCAAATCTCATAATTCAACTTTGCTTAAAATCAAAACACCATACCATTCAGTTCACCTTTCACCATCCATTAATATTATAATGCATTTGGATTTTTTTACTATACAACTGAACCATATTAATTATGGACCACAACTTATGTTAGCCTTCATACAAAGGTTGGGTTTTAATTAATCACCACTGATTTATTAACAAGCCTCTCTAGCTTTTATCCAACACATATTTGATTCCACTAACATTCGATATTAGCTACAACCCAACGCTTATATGATTTCCAATTGAATGTTAAAACCATCAAATTACCTTTGGTCCACAACGTTCTTCAACGTTCCTTACCTTGACTTGAACTCGGCTATGTTTCTTGAGCTCGTTTTCTGTTCTTGTTTATGGAAGATCCGCTTCATCATTGAATTATTTCAATTGCTTTGGTTCAATATTGTAATTCAACGCTCTTGTCATGCTCCACTTCTTCGACTCAAACCTTCACCCATATGTTGCACAGACTCGATCCTTTGGTTCTGTCTTTAACTATAACCATTAGTCTTCATTTCGACTTCGTTCTTTAACAATTTCTAGGTTCACTTCTCCATCGGCTCACAGTTCCACTAACGCCGGTTTTTATTACTTCAATGCCATCGAAATTACATTTGATTTTCTGCGTCCACTTCATTATCACAATCGAATCTCCAAATGATTGCTTGTACCCTGCGCATTCAATTCATGCCAAAAAAACGTTCAATAATATATATATCAATATGATGAAAACAAACATGTACTTACACATCTGAAACACTGCAGATCGGTTCCAAAAACCGCTTCATTTAACAGATTCTTCCACATGATTGTAACATCACTCCCTCTGCGTCCTAATTTATCCTTGTTCCAATCTTTATCCGAGATTTTTTACTCGATCGGATATACTTCTGTTGTATAGATCTAATTTGAAAACTCATTTTTGATTCTCATCATGTGTAATCGATCCTTCAGTGATAAATCTACCCAAATTCATATACCTTCCACGCATGACTTGCTCATCTTTGATGCGTGAGTTCTGTGGTCTAATTCCATGATTTCTATAGTGATTTCAACCTTCAACAGGTCGACTTCTCATTGTTGGTCAACAATTTCATTGTTCTACTTCTACTTCAATCAACACACTTATGGTATTGAATCAGTTCCCAACCTTAGCATTTAAAACTTGGAAGTATGGACTTCGATTCTCACCACATGTAATTACATATATGCCAAGACTTTAACAACCCAAATATAAAATCTAAACTGAACCTCGATTCAGTTCTCCTCATGGGCAATCGATCTTCCTAATGATCGATATACTCTAATATGTATATTTGCATAGATTTATATACAATCCTTCTCTGCTCTAATTCATAAAATTGACATTAAAGCTGTAATTAACCTCAATTTCCCAATTTATATGTGCATTCTTACTTCAAACCCCAATTACAGAAATTAAGCATGCAATTGCTCAATCAATCAACCCATATAATTCTGAAAACACACTTTCATTTTAAGAAATGAAAATACTTACAGAAATCTTTGTTCTTGGCCTAATTTTCAATCATTGGCCCTGTTTTACAATTGCCCGAAGGCTTGACAAACAAAACTCTGTTTGTCATCTTCAACTCCTGTCTCCTACCTCTCCTCTATTCTCTTCCCCCTTTTTCCTTTTAGGCTTATTACATTTATACAATAATGCTGAACCAATTTAGGTTCAAATCCCTTTAATAACTCAACAAAGTCCTCAAATATCTCAACACCCCTACAATCTAGATTTTATCCCTAAAATCTTGAAACCAAATCTAACTTAGGCTTCATAATTAATTCTTAGATATCTCAAATCTAATTTCTCTCATGTTCTTCAAATCATTTGGGAACATTTACAAATCCTCTCAATAATTAATCAAAATCACTCAAAAATCCCATTAATATTTACATAAAATCAATATTCTCTCAAAAACATAAGACCCCCTATGTTTAATAAAATACAAAGTATTTTTCGAATCTAATGCCCCTACATCAGACTTCCAAGGTTGAAAATGATCATGATCTCTTGATCATGTGTTTTAAGTCTTTGTCTCCCTGGATCCCACACTTTGTTTTGCAAGTTATCATCAATTTTTGTTGTTGTTTGCTGCTTTTCTCCAGGTCTCCATATCTTGTTCTGCAACTTGCCTCCAGCTATGCTCTCATAGTCTTTCCTTGTCTTTCCTTTTCCAAAATTCCTCTACTTTCTTGCTGCTATCTGCTGCTTCTGAGACCCCTTCATCATCAGTCTTCTGATGCTTTCAATCTCTCTATCCAGCCTTTCTTTTGTCTGGAAATTACTTTGCCTACTGCTGTTGCTTTCACTTTTTGTTGTTGCCGCCAATGTTTCCTCCTCCCAAACATCCTAAATATCTCTTAAGATATCTCCCTCTGCAACATTTTTATTTTTCTCATCACCTGCAAAAACACCTACATTCACAAAACAATTGTTAAAACAAAAATCATAAGGCCTCAGTGCCTTTTCTTCTTCTTCCAGTATTTCAGTATGCTGTTCTAAAATTCCTTCTTCAATCAGCACATCAGTATGCTGATTCTCTCTGCCAAAAGAATTCTCTGAAGAATTCCCAAGACTATCAACTAGTCTTCCTTTCACACCATCTGCCTCCATGATGTTTTCTTGTTCATTGTAATGAACTCTGCCTTCTGCAATCTTCCTGTCATACTCTGAATTTACCAACAAGTATTCCAGCAATGCAATTTCCTTGTGGCATTGCTGAAGTATATTATCATCATGTACCATCCCTGCATTCACACACAAACTTTCAGTTTGAAAATCACAAAGTTCAACAGTCTGAACTGTTGGTTTATATACCAGCTCTTCAAGCTGATCCTCTTCTTCATTCACAAGAACTTCCTCTTGTACTTTAACAGCTTCAAGTACAAAAGCATCACTACTTTCTTCTTCAGAGTATTTATCTCCTGAAATATTCTTTTCCATACTTGTGACAGCTTCACAAGATTGTGCATCCTCTTCTGCAAAACCTGTAATCACATTACAATTGTCATCTACAAAAATACAAGGTTTTACATCATCCAGCTGATCTGGATTTACCCAATAACTCAAGAAATCATCAATGATCTCCTCTTCAACAAGACAAACTTCTTGCTATCTTAAATCTTCACCATGGCTCATAAGATCCTTCATAGATATCCATTCTTCATCCATACCCATGGCTTCACTCTGCTTTGTTTCACAAACATAAACTTCCTCTTTCAACTCAGCTGTTCTGATTTCTACACATCCCAACTATACATTCATCCTCTGTTCAAGCTTCCTCAGTTTCTCTGCAAATTACATGTTTATCTACTGCTCTCTCTTCTATTGTAGCCTCTGCCACTTCACTCTCTTCTTCATGAGCCAACCAACTCTCTGGCTTTCCTCTATCATCATATTCAGTTTATTAAACTGTTCCCTGATCTCAACTAAATCTTTGTCATATTCTGCATCAGCTAACTGCTGCCTTATGCCATTTGTATTGGCATCTGATTTCTCCTTCTTTCTGATGTGGCCTCTCTCTGAACCTCTGATCTCTCCTTTATTACTTTCAGTAGTCACCTTCTTCTCCATGAGTTTCTCACTCATAAGCTGCACCAAGCCTCTGCAACAGTAAGCTCCCCTACTGCCACTTACCTCACCAATCCTTTCCTCTGGATCTGGTCTTTTGGCAAGTACCGGTTCTCTCTCCGCTGGAACCTTTTGAGCATTTCTTCACTGCTCCTTTAGGATTCTCTCATATGAAACTTTTAGAACACAATTTTTCTATTCATTCAACCTTTTTTGAATCTCTTCAGGTTCTGCCACATTCACTTAGAATCTTCTGTTGGACTCCTTCATCACTGCTCTCTAAGCTGTGATCTACTTCTTTCTGCTGAGACTTCTTCAATATGCCTGCAAACCAAAATTTTCAAGCATAACCTTCAAACCAGAGTTCAATAATAATGATCATCAACTCACCTTCAAGATCCTGTTGATCTTGACTTATCTTTCACTGCATCTCTGTGCTGCAATCTTATCAGTTTCAAAATCTGATCTTAACACATGCAATTAATTAGCAAAACTTGAACCTTCAAACAGAGCTATTCCAGCTCTGTTACCACTTGATGGTAGGTTACCCTTCCATATGCCCACATTCTCACCACTCTCATACATATAAAAATGCATCTTCAAATCTATGCCCCAAAAACTCCAATCTAGGCAAACTCAACAATTTAAAAATGATGCGGAAGCTAATAGCATCTCAATCTTTGATTTTAGATTTGTTCAAAAATTCTTATGGCTTATGAAAACCATACTTCAATATATCCAAAATTCAATTCTTTCATGCGGAAGCTTCAGACCATAATTAAAACCCAAACACACCAATTCATTTTTTATATGGAATCTTTACTTTTCATCTTCGAACCTATGGTTTGAAACCTGTGTTAAACCGATAAAAGAGGTAGTGAACCAATCAGTCAGAAGTTGATCAGGGATCTCAAACTTGATCAAACAATGATGTCGCCTCCATTCATGACTATGATTTGAGATATGAGTGGCCTTCGTTCCAATTTCATAATGAACTGGTAATTGAAAGTGTGTGAGAAATGCCATTGCAAGAGTTTTGAAATCTTGAAAGATGCCATAGGAGAGCTCAATGTACCACTTTGCAGTGACACCAGTGAGAGTCCTTTGCAAAAGACAGAAACGAATCGAATCATCAACCAAAGAGTTAGAGGAGCACCATAGTTGGTGTGTCATAACATGCGCCTGGGGGTCTTCTTCGAACTTGCCTTCGAATTTGGGACAATCGTCAGGGATCTTTATGGGAACTAGGTGCCAATATGGATTATGAAGAATAGGATAATTTGTTAACTTTGACACATCAGGCAGTTCCAGCGTACCAAGGAATGGAAATTGAAAAATTGAAAGGAATTTCAGGCCTTTGATAAAGACCGGTGTTGGGGTTCCAACCAGGTCGGGAGAAATTTTGAGCCCATATGTTTTTTCCAAGAGGATTTTGTCCATAGGGGTTATAATTTTGATAATTCTACCCATAAACCGATTGAGGACCAGGGTATTGATTGTAAGTGAACCACTGAGGTCCTGCTTAAGAAAAATATGGATTTTGTTGTAGTATGTAAGCAGTGCCTTGAGGTGGACCTTGTACCATCGAAGGTTGACCTTGGGAAACCATCGGTTGTCATTGAGGAATTAAAGGTTGGTCCTGAGGCTACACAAGCTACCCCTTGGGTGCAGGTTGGCCTAGGAATTGTGGTTGAACAAGTTTCCCCTACAAACTAGGTTGGCCTGAAGGAGGTGGACCAGGTTGTCCTTGAAAACTAGGTTGACCTGAAGGTTGAGATGAGCCAGGCTGTCCCTGAAGACCAGGTTGACCCACTTGACCAACAGAGGTTTTGCCTTGTTGTACAGGAGATGGGCCTTTCCGAACGTAAGGTTGGTTCTATTGCACAAAAGGTTGTCCCCGAGGTGGATAAGTTTGCCCCTGAGCAACATAAGGCACTCCTTGTTGAACATGAGGTTGACCAGTAGGACTATAGGGTTGTCCCTGTTGGACTGAAGGTTGTCCCTGAGAGGGTTGTCCTTGTGGACCATAGGGTTGTCCCTGTTGGTACGTGAACTGGTTCGAGTGAAGCGACATTTGTGGTGTTTTGACATACAATGGACCTTGTGGAACAAGCCCATCGTAATATATGTGATTTCTGAACTCATCATAGTACTGCGGTGCATTGGTCTAAGTCAGAATATGTTGAGAACCTTGGGGGAAGTAATTCTGATGTTGAATAACCATCATATATTTTTCATACGTCAAACCTCCAGGAATAGGATTATAAGAGATAGGCGCACTACCAATAGGTTGATGGACTCTTGATATGTGAGGTTGTGATCCACTCACAACGGGCCCAATAGACACCACGTAAGCATTGGGGTGCATCCCATGAAAAACAGAAGATGATGGCAATGATGGAATCACAGTAGCGGATGGTGTGGAGGAAGCCACACAAACAGTGGGTTGGGTTGGGACAGACGTAACCATCATCGAAACACTGGAAATCGAAGAGGATGGACCCAACACAAACGACCCTATAGAAGGAGCCATCGTACTTGACCATAGTGGGTTCTGGTACAAAGATGCAACACCAAATATTACCTGACACAAAGAACGATAACCAGGCGAGAGAGATGAAGGCTGAGAGGAAGGTTGAGTTGTCACATAAGGAAAATCCTCAGGAGGGAATTGATATTCTCCCATTGATACAAAAGTCTCTTCACCATAAACAGGACTTGAGGCATCCATATCGAATGGAGACCTGTCAGGGAATGACTGGCAAGTGGTAGAGAGAAAATTACTAGACAAAGGTGCTGTGGGCGAACCCAAGCATTGAGGGGGATCTTCTCTCAAAAAGAAAAATACATCCGGGAGCTTCCAGTTGATGTCAAATGGCTCCTCGGTGGGAGACCGAGTGGTGAGAGGTTGAACGCTTGGGAGGATAGCACCTTCAAGGTTCTAAGTCCCAACAGGTTGAGGTGTATCCAAAGAACACCAAGGGGAATCTCTTCACTATGAGGTAATGAAGAGGACGAAGAAATGGGTGGTTCCACTACCTTGACTTTATCTCAAAGATAAGGAGAGAAAAGAGATGATCAATTCGAGGCTTTAAGAACAATCATTAAGGAATGACTCATGAACCGGCCAAGAAAACAAATTTAATGGGCGTGTGATTGTGGGTGATTAATTTTATGACACTGATAAAAAACTATGCCTTTTCATGTTTTTAGAGTCGAGAAAAGGACAAAAGGTGACTCTAGTCACTTTCGGTTTGGACGAGCGTGAAAGGAGAAGTGCTCGATGATCTTTTCAAATTTTAAAGAGTCACAGAAAGATCAAAATAACTACTCTGAAACTCTAGGCAAGAGGGTGTACCAAGCTCCCGTGAACTGCAATATACACCTTGGTGATCAAATGAAAGAGAAATGACCAAGGGCTTAACGTATGTGCAGGTAGTCTCCCCGAATGTTGTGTTTGGTGTATCATGGTTACAGGGCGGCAGACTCGACTTCCTATGGATAAAGGATTGCAACCTATGAGGGTCTCCCTTTATATACTCGACGGTACAAGGAGCACAAGTTCGTACTAGCACTGTCTAATGCCAGATGACGAGTTACAACTGTTAGGTTTAACGACATTGGAACAAGTCTCTAGCCCAGAACTCTAAGTGTGAGTGTTAAGTTTCAATGCTTCCTTAGGTTGATTAAGCTACTTTTATATTTTATCTTGAAATTATGTTTCAATTTCAAGGCCTTATCGAATGTAATCTCAAATCTCTAATGAACAACTACATGAGAGAAAGCATATCATTTCAATTCGATGAAAATCTAGCTAAGAGAGGGATAGAATTTCACAACAAAGCAGAATCAATCGAATGCAAGAAGGACACTTTCCTTTATGTTAATAACACAACCAAAGTAGAAAACGAAAGAATTTTCTCTTGTTGTTCACTTTTTAATGGAAAAGAAAGCTACTAATGCAAAAGAGTGCTTTTCATTTTCAAACAGAAAAGAATAATGCAAATTTTGTTCTTTTGTATGAATGAGAAGCAATAATGAAATGTTGCACTAAAAGGACAAAACAGACACTAGCTTAGAGCAAATTCGAATGGAATGATCAAAACACAAAGAGACCAATTCAAAGTGAAATTACAACACGCTCAAAACCAGAAATGCATTTCTTCATGCAGAAAAAGTACTTTCAGATCAACTCAATGAGCAATGTGATTTATGCTCAGGGTGATAGATGGAGGGTCAAACGGACACTAGGGTGACATTTTGACAATCCTACAACACTTATAATCGATAGAAAAGACCAAGTAATTAACGAACATGTGACCAAACAAACAATCAAAGACACCTATTGATCCAGGTGGAATAATCAAGTACAGGTACAAGAGGCTTGAGTACAAGGCTCAAAAATCAAAGTGTTTGGATTACTCTCGAACCAAGTTCAAGTTGTAGATCTCGTAATTATGAATCCAACGGCGCAGACGACACTCAATTCCGAGTCCGTATGAAGAAGTTATAAGCGGTCAAAGTTCCAGGTTGACTTGGTGACTAGGCAGCCTTAAAGAGGACACAAATTGGACTTTTTCTGGCCACCGGATTCTGGCAAGCTCAGGCCAGATTCCGGGCGAAATTGTGGCCTGGTTAATTGCACCCCTTCGGTCCAAAACCGAATTTTTCAAAATGCATAAGTTTGTTTTAATAACTTATGCCAAGTATGGAGGGGCGGGATTTGACCCCCCGACCTCTCCTCAACGTTTTCTAAACTTTACCAACGCGCCAACGGTGGGACTTGGGTAAGTCCGCCCAAAAAGTATATATAAACTCGTCTTTTTACAGTGCGCCCAGGCCATGGAGGAGTGGGAGAGCGCGCACGCAGTCCGAGGTTTTAATATTTTTTAATGCAGGTCATGTGGAACCATGAGCCCAGAAAGAGGCAAGCAGAACCCTGATTGAGGCTCAATTTTCAAGAGGGAAAAATTTCGAATTTGTCCAAATGGGAAAAATTTTATGTCATTTCAGCACTACTCGATGCCACGAGTCTGATGGCGTGCTCAGTTTCTACATCTGAGTTTTCAATTTTCAGCCACTTTTGGAAGTGGGTTATGACGGTGTCAGTTTTGCACATGTGAGCAGTCGTTTTCACCTTTCTCGACGCCACAAGATTGATGGTGTTTTCAGATTCAGCCACAAAGCAGCTCAGCCTTCAGCAAATGGAAGCATGAGGTATATGATGTGGATTCCATGTACTTCTTCATTTATTTCTCTTTGAGATGCATTATGTCTTGCAGATCCCGGTTGATACATGAGTTGTGGGATCTTGCTTTGTGTTTTTATTGATGTACTTTCAGCTATGGATTTGTGTCATGTATGAGCCCCTTTTATGCCACATTGGCGGGATGCTCTTATTTGCTATGTGTATTTTTGAGATCCCTTGTTTGCCAGGATTGGCGGGATACTCTTATTTGCTACATGTCCGCTATGGTCATACTGATAGGAGTCTTTCTTTATGTATGAGAGTTCTGCAGTAGAACATCTCTTAAAGAAGTCAAGCCACTCCCGCGTGAGGGCAATTTTTTCCTTGTATGTCATAGGGAAACACATCCATGTACATCTCTTCTTACAACACATAATGCAGCGGCCTACACCATCTTGACACCGAGGCCCGGAGATGTAGTCCCTCCTGGACGAACTCCGTCATCAAACAACATGTTCTCATGATTGCTGATCTTGTTCATTTATGTTCCTCTTATTTACAGCTACAGTTGTTCATTTAAGTTCTTTAACGTCTTTAAGTAAATGAAATTCTATTTATCAGCCGAATTAAAAGGTCTTGGTTAAGGGGTATCAAGATTTTAGCCTGGATCACCTATAAACCCTAGGATGAAAAGGGCACACTGATCAGACAAGAGATAATCAACCGAAATGAATGAGACAAGGAAGTCAAAAACCAATCCAAGTGGATTAATCCAGGGAAAAAAAAACCAATACAGAGGGTAAGATGCACTGGAAAATCAGAGAAGAAGCCTAAAAACTAAACCTATAGGATTCAGCGTGATTTTTCAGCTGTAATCCACATTGAACAAGGAAAATCATACCTATGCCAATCGGCGCGACTGTCAGGAAAACAACAAAGTCGAGTAAGGAAACCAAAGAAACGAGAAAATGCAGCTAAGGAAAAACCAAGATTATCACTCTGAGAATAGGTAAAGTGGCTTGAAATAGTCAGATAAGCAAAAAAAACAGAGAAATGACAATACAACCAAAGTTGGACAGACAAGAAAAACTCCAAAACGAACAACGAGAGATGACAAGCACACTATCCCCAGTATGGTCGCGAACTTGTTGAGCAGGAAAATCCCCTCTGCGGATAGAGGTGGTCCCTCTAGCCCTAGGGTGGGTCTAGCAGCAAGGGAACACATTGAATTCCTAAATTCCTAGCTTGTAAATGAAATATAGAATGGAACAAATATCCTACCTCAGTCCAAAGCTTTTTTTGTGGCCTGCAGCAACGATCCTTTGATATTTGTCCTCACGCCTGCACTCCATTGGTGATGATGTCCATGGAACTGAACAAAGATCAAACAAATGATGACATCGCACAAGCATATACATTCATCTACAACTATTGAACTAGTCAAGGAGAGTAAAACACCTTGAATATAAATGGAAACAAAGTTGGAACCCGAAACTAGTTGTGTAATATTGATATATGAAAAAGAAGTTTACAACCTTATGCCTTGATGTTGCAAATCTCCTTCGACGGGTTCAGTTGAGCACGTCTCAAGCATTCATTTTTCATTCGTCTCAATGAGGCAATGGGCTTAAACTCTCTCTCAACAATGGATTCTTCTCTACTTTCTCCAACACACTAGCTATAACTATGACTATTCAGCTAGCTGAATCAATGTGAGGAAGAAGAATTTATAAGAGAGGAGGAGGAGGTTGTAGAAAATATATACAAGATGCATGTATATATCCAGATTCTCTTGATATAACAATATCTAACTTCTTGCTAAATACATAATCCTTCCATTGTTAATCTTTTGCGGAAATTTAAATTCAATGGCAAACACATGAAGCAATAAAAACAGTGGCACATAACACAGTTGTTTAACAGGAAAGCCTGAAGCTAAAAACCCCAAATATCATATATTATGTATCATGGAGATCATGTAACAATCTCATACAAAGCTTAGTACATCAAGCTCTCAGTACAATCATTCGTCACACACTAATTAGAAGAAATATGCAAATCCATGCACCGATTTATTGCCACCTGATAGCCTGCCTCCACTGCGCAATCCTTGCTGAAGAATAGATCTGAATGAATTCGAATCTACCTTGATTGCACTGTGCAATCCTCATTGGAAAATCCAATGTGTGTGTGGTGCAATCAATGCATCACTATAGTCACAACAGATAGTCCATCTTGCCCTTTCACCTATCTCTCCATTAGGTCTCCACTGGAACTAACATGCACTGTAGTTAACTGTTGTATTGTTCAGTTGATTAATGAGTTATTATTTGTGAATTAATTAACTAATTAATTCACTCCACTCTCACTAGTGTATCATTCAGTTAGACTAGATATAACTAGCTCAACTGAGTTTAACTCCATTAACTGAGTTAAACTGAATAACAACTCCATGAACTACTCTTCCAACTCTGTCATAACTTTGCCACTTCAGTTCTAACTGAGTCCTTCATGCATGAACCACCAGTAAACCCTAGGAATTGCATAATTCCTTCAGTCCACTGATTTTCCAAATCTGTACACTGAAATTAAGTGCTCCAAGAGAATAAGTTAATGTTTATTGTCGGATTATTATTAAGAGCTAATAATAATCGACACTTCTATTTTTAGATCGACGATCTATAAATAGACTTCGCCCAAAATTATAAAAATAGAATTTCATCTATTTTTCCAACTTGACCAACCATCCACATATAGCATCCTGCAACTTCTGAAACATGATCACCATGTCTAAAAATAGACTTACACCTAAAAATAGCCTGCGGGCCCACTTAGTGAAGGTGACTGATTTTCACTAAGCTCATCATATTGTTGAATCTCAACACTCCGTCTCAACAAGATAGGGATTATCCTTCACCCTGATCCTGCCTCTATGGTATTCGAATTTGCTCTTGGTGAGCGCCTTCGTCAAAATGTCTACATCCTGATCTTCTGTAGGAATGTACTTAAGCAACATGATCTCTCGCTGCACACAATCTCGATATGATGATACCAGATATTAATATGTTTAGATCTATCATGAAACATAGGATTAATCGAGAGTTTAATGCAACTTTGATTATCACAATGTATCACTATAGGATCTAAATGTGAACCGAACAAACTGACCAAGATCTTCCTCATTCAGATAGCCTCACATGTAGCTTGACTTGCTGCCATGTATTCTGCTTCCGCTGAACAGAGTGCCACGAATCTATGTTTCCTGCTGTACCAAGAAACTGTTGTAGATCTAATACTGAAAACCCCTCCTAATGTGCTCTTTCTGTCCGTTGGGCTGCCTGCCTAATCTGCATCCGTGAAGCCATGCAACTTCACCTCATTCGTCTATTTGTACCATAAGCCATACTCAGATGTTCCCCTAAGATACCTCAGGACATTCTTTCCTGCCTTCCAAAAGAGCTTGGTAGGCTTAACCATCGCTTGTGAAAGTTGTTTCACCGCATAGCATATGTCCGGTCTTGTATTAACTAAATACATGAGTGAACCCACCAACTATCGATAAGTAGTTGCATCCACTACCTCTGCCGATGTAGCATCCTTTTTCCTCCAATTTCCTAGAAGAAGAGTGTTTATAGGCTTGTAGCCTTGCATGTGAAACTTCTCAGTATCTCCAGAGCATACTTGCCTTGAGACATAAACAGTTCACCTTCCTGTTGCCATATTTCTAGTCCAAGGAAATAATGAAGGAGGCCCAAATCCTTCATCTCAAAATCTTTTGCAAGATCTTCCTTGCATGAGTGTATCAAATGCTCATCACTTGTTAGTATTAAATCATCAACATAAAGAAAAATTATTAAAAGCTTATCCTCCACCACAATTTGGTATAGGTTTGCATCCACCTCACTCTTGATGGAGCCAATTCCAGTGAAATAGCTGTTGATCCGTGTGTACCAAGCACGAGGTGCTTGATTAAGCCCATACAATGCTCTTTTGAGCCTGCACACATGCAAATCGCTGCTAAAGATCTCAAATCCTTCAGGCTTCTCAATGTACACCTCTTCCTCAATGATCCCATTAAGGAACACAGTCTTCACATCCATCTGATGAATGTGCCAACCCATCTGCGCTGAGAGAGCAAGGATGGTCCTTAAGGAAGAATAACATGAGACAGGTGCAAATTTTTCTTCATAATCAATCTCCTCGATCTGTGAGATGCCCTAAGCAACAAATCTTGCCTTATACTTCTCGACGCTCCCATCAGCAGCTTGCTTTACCTTGTAGATCCATCTTGATCCTACAATTGATTTACCAATCAGCCTTGGAACAATCTCCCAAGCATTTTTTCTGACAATGGAGTCATACTCCTCCACTATGGCATCTACCCATATGGGCTCCTACACTGCTTCTTCAAAAGAAGATGTCTCTGTCACAATACACTTGCTCATAAGAGCCATGT
The DNA here is from genome assembly GCA_034641835.2 of Pinus albicaulis. Taxonomy (NCBI): domain Eukaryota; kingdom Viridiplantae; phylum Streptophyta; class Pinopsida; order Pinales; family Pinaceae; genus Pinus; species Pinus albicaulis. The sequence goes on from CM076584.1 coordinate 1,209,959,009, forward strand.
ATCTAGTAAATTGGTCAGGTGACTGTCTCTGTCTGTGCTGTGACGTAGGGACTCCCGCATTTTGTGCTGCATCAATATTTAGTCTCTCAGCTTTTGTGGTATGCTTTCTGCCTTGTCTGATGTTTGGTTCTGCATGAGTGGACTCCTCCACTCCATGAATCTCCTCCTATGGTTGATCCACATCTAGAGGCTCATATTTGGGAACAAGAAGTTCCTCCTCTGCATGCAAGTGTAGCTCCCTCTCAAGCGACAACTTCATGGCTTTCACCTCATTGAATTTTATATCCCGTCACACCACAGTCATTTGACTTTCTGGAAAATACACATGATAATTATGGGGTGTTTCTGTGTACCCCACAAATATCCCAACTTATGCAATCGGCTCCAGATTCTTCCTGGCGTCCTTTGTCACATGAATGTAAATAGATGAGCCAAAAATCTTCAAATGAGAGATATCAGGCTTCTTAGCAGTAAAAGCTTCTTCAGGTGTACTCATGCCAAGTACTCTATGAGGACAATGATTTTTCACATAAACCGCAGTGTTGCATGCTTCCGCCCATAAGTGCATCGGTAGGCCCTGATAATGCAGCATAACTTGTGCAGCACCCATGATCGTTCTGTTTTTCCTCTCTGCGACCCCATTCTGATGTGGGTTATGAGGCACTATGAGTTATCTTCAAATTCCTTCTTTTCTACAGAAGTCTTTGAATTCACCCGAGATATATTCATCACCATTATCGCTCCGTAGAGCTTTCACTTGCTTCCCCGACTCCTTCTCCACCAATGCTTTAAACTCACATAAATTTGAGAATGTTTCGCTCTTCTTATGCATGAAGAAGATCCAACATCTACGAGAATATTCATCAACAAAAATAACATAATACCTATGTTTTGTTGTTGAAGCAACCGAGAAAGGTCTACACACATCTGTGTGAATTCTCTCCAAGATCACCAAAGCATGGTTCTCCTTCTCATGAAAGGTGGTCTTCACAAACTTACCAATAGTACATCCCTTGCACTGATCTGACTACACAAGAGTACCCTTGGGAAGTCTAGTAGAAATCTGCTGCAAAATATTCAAAGCACCATGGTGAATATGGCCCAATCTCCTGTGCCATAATTCGGCCTCATCCCGGCTCACCACTACTTCTGCTTTTCCCATCATTATAGCACAGCCATCTACCTCCAGATTGTAGATATTCTTAACTAGAATCCCTATCCTCTTGGTTTGAACCATTGTTTTGTGTCGCAGGAAATCTTTTCCCTCGCTCAAAACAACGTCATAACCTCTGTCTTCCAACATTGCAACCGAGACCAAGTTCTTCTTCAGACCTGGAACATGCATAACATCTTTCAACAGAAATGGATTACCTGACTCCCTCTCAAAGGTAATGGTCCCAATGACGGTTGCACTGTATCAACCATTGTTTCCCATATCTATATGCATTTGAAAGTCCTTCTCCTCCAAGTCACTAAACAACTCCTTGTCTCCCGTCATATGGAAAGACACACCACTATCAAGATACCACACCGATCCCATTGATCTTGAAAGCAAGCATGCGATCAAAGAGAAATCAAGTTCAAATTGCGAGGCTAAGGTCTCTCCAGCTGCAGCTCTAGTAGCCTTCTTTTTCTTCTTTTTCTGTGGGTAGTTAGTGGTGAAATGCCCATGTTCGTGACAGTGAAAACACTTCACCTTGAACAAATCCTGCTTCTTGCCTTTAGCTTCAAATTTTGAAGGACATTTCTTCGCCTTCCCTTTCCTTGCTTTTGAAGCCAAATCGTAATTCTCTTCATCATCATTCTTCAATGAAGAGCCATCCCTGGTACTTCGCCTTATCTCCTTCTTCACAAGATCTGACCAATGTCGCTCCCATCCTGGTAGTTTCTCCCGTCCATTCATAGAGTCTTGGTAGCTATGCCAACTCTTCGGAAGCCCAAGGAGAGCCAAGCTCACCAAGTATTCATTATCAACAGTAATCCCCACACTTCCCAGTTGATCCCTATAGTGGACAAACTTCGTGAGATATTTTGGAATATTGTCGCCCTTCTCCATTTTTATTTTTTTGAGCTTATCTTTCAGTGCCAACTTCCTCTGGTCGCTGCTACTTTGGAAAAAATCTATCAAAGCCTTCCACATTGTAAATGGAGTGGATTTCCCATGAAGGGTGGACACAATATGGTCCTTCACACCTTCCAACAGAATTCTTGTTGTCTTTGCTATCTTCTTTTTCCATGCGTCAAGTAATGCAAAATTGCTAGATCTCGGCTTAGGAACATCACTATCGATGAACTCCTTCAGTCCATTATCCTTCAGCACCACCTCCATCCTATCCTTCCAGGCTATATAATTCGAGCTGCCATCAAGGGAATACTCCAATCGCAACCCATTGAAAGACATTTCAATGTATACTCAACTGTTGCACCAAGAATTTTATGAAGCAAATTCGAATTGTCCACCAGCACAAACTCAGCAATTCTTCACAATTTCAATATTCAATAATTAACACTGCTCTGATACCATGTAGAAACTATATAAAAGATGCATGTATATATCCAGATTCTCCTAATCTAACAATATTTATCTTCTTGCTAAATACATAATCCTTCCACCGTTAATCTTTTGCGGAAATTTAAAATCAATTGCAAACACATGAAGCAATAAAAACAATCGCACATAACACATTTGTTGAACGGGAAAGCCTGAAGCTAAAAAACCAAACTATCATATATTATGTATCATGGAGATCATGTAACAATATCATACAAAGCTTAGTACATCAAGCTCTCAGTACAATCAATCATCACACACTAATTAGAAGAAATTTACAAATCCATGCACTGATTTCTTGCCACCTGATAGCCTACCTCCAATGCGCAATCCCTGCTGAAGAATAGATCTGAATGAATTCGACTATACCTTTCTTGCACTGCACAATCCTAATTGGCAACTCCAATGTGTGTGTGGTGCAATCAATGCATCACTATAGTCACAACAGATAGTCCATCTTGTCCTTTCACCTATCTCTCCATTAGGTCTCCATTGGAACTGACATGCACTGTAGTTAATTGATGTATTGTTCAGTTGATTAATGAGTTATTATTTGTGAATTAATTAACTAATTAATTCACTCCCCTCTCACTAGTGTATCATTCAATTAGACTAGATACAACTAGCTCAACTAAGTTTAACTCCACTAACTGAGTTAAATTGAATAACAACTCCATGAACTACTCTTCCAACTCTATCATTACTTTGCCACTTTAGTTCTAACTAAGTCCTCCATGCATGAACCACCAGTAAACCCTAGGAATTGCGTAATTCCTTCAACCCACTAATTTTCCAAATCTATACACTGAAATTAAGTGCTCTAAGAGAATAAGTTGATGTTTATTGTCAGATTATTATTAAGAGCTAATAATAATCGACACTTCTATTTTTAGATCGACGATCTATAAATAGACTTCGCCCAATATTCTAAAAATAGAATTTCATCTAGTTTTCCAACTTGACCAACAATCCACAAATAACATCCTGCAACTTTTGAAATATGATCACCATGTCTAAAAATAGACTTACACCTAAAAATAGCCTGCGGGCCCACTTAGTGAAGGTGACTGATTTTCACTAATCTCATCATCTTGTTGAATCTCAACAGAGGTTTGGGATCCACATAAGGTGGAGGAGAGGTCTATCCCTTTGGGGAGTTGCACATTTGTAGGAACTAATAGGCCAAAGGGAGAAACTAGACCTGATCTAGTTGAACAAACCATCATGACTCCGCTCACGAAGCTGTTAAACCATAGAAGCTTCATTTCTATTTTAAAAAAAATTCCTAAAGCATCTCGGTGTGGGTTCCCTTCTGAGACAGAGCGCTGATTGGTGCGAGGCTCAGTGTTAATTTTTTCATCGGCACGAGGACATAACTACCTACCAACGCCGACCCAAAAGCATAGGTTTATGAAGGTCTTCTTGAGAAATGATCAACAAACATTATATTCCTAACATGTCAAGGGGTGCAATGCCATTTATAACAATGTATGACTGTTCACAGAGTTCACTGAAATGGTCCTCTAATGTTCGGGATGGGGATTGCAGGGAGGGTGACAAAATACTGTGTAACACACACTTTCCTTGCTGAGGCGCACCATAAAAAAAAGCCACAATAAACTGAAAATAAATGGCTGGGCTAATGGCCTTATTTTTGGAATATACTTTAATATTGGGAAGATACTCCCTCCAAAAGGAAATGAATTTTTTTGGCGCCAACAACACATTAGGTTTGATATTCTCAAATATCATCTTGTTTCTAATTTCCCAAATTTTCCTAGCAATAAAGATAGGAATGGAATGGACTTTACGCATGTTTGAATGCTAGCAATGAATAAAATATGAAAAATAACTAAATTTATCATTCAACTTGACACCTATAAAATATAGCACATAGGACCACAATGAATTAGCCACTTCACACCTAAGAAATATGTGAAAAATTCTTTCCTCATCACGTCTACAAAGAACATACTTATTGGGCCCTTAAAAGCCTCTCTTCTATAGATTATCCTACGCTAGTATCTTGTCCCTCAGGACGAGCCACATAATTTTTTTTTTTTTAGGTAATATTCCATTTCCAAATTAAAGAGTACTACCAAAGAGTGTTCGACTAGCAATGGGATGAGGTAATGGATGCATAAAATGACTTGGTAGTAACACCTTCTGTTGATTTCTCCCAAGCCTATATGAGGTTGTCTTTCTCTCTATATAGGCTTATACCATTTTTTCCATTCAAAAGAAAGCTCTCCTTGCAGACTTAGTTATGTAGAGGAAATCCAATGGCTGCTTAAAAAAAATAAGGGGAAGGAATTGAATTCTTGTGATAGCATAAAGATGCCTTTAGAACTAAGGAAATAAATCAAAGCTTCAAAAAGGAAATAAATATGACTCCCTCCAATGAAAGGATATTTTCCAAGTCAAATCAGGAAACCACTACCGACCTTCCAAGAGAGATATTTATAGATCCCATGGAAGGAGATCATCATACTTTCCCATACTACAGACCTGAAAGAAGAAGAGGGACTGGTTGTTGTTCCCAATTTGCGAACATAATCGTGCAATACTTGATTTTTTAGGTATTTATATTTGATGATAGAGCTTTAGAGACCCTTACCTTTTATGGCTCCCCACTGACTCTTAGCTTCTAAGGCTTTCCCAAACCAAAATATTTTTTTTTGTCCCCAACCCCCCAAATATTTAGGCTTAGATAGGGATTCACAACCATCTAGGTGAATTTTGTCTTTTTCATCTTTTACCAACCATATAAAACATAAAGTTTTTTTCTTAATTATATTTATCACGAAGGAAGGAATATTCATCAAGATCATCTAAAAAATAGGGATGCTCTCAAGCACTGATTTGACTAATAAGATCCTCCCCCTGAGCGGTTGTCATCTATAACACTAAGAATATATTTTTTCTCCACCTTCTTGACAAGCCAAAACCAATATTCTTTCCTGTAATTGTTAGGTTAGATCCAGAAACCAAGATACCTGAATTTGTTGTCTAAATTTTCCTTCTTGCGGGGCCATAATCTCAATACGCTTGGCATAGCCAAGTTCTCAATCCCATATGCAAGGAAGTAAGTTTTTTTTTTTTTTAAATTGGGCTCCAATCCTAAATCCAGGCAGAAGACCATGATGATCGTCTTATACACAAACCATTCATTTAGAGATCCATCTCCAAAAATCAACACATCATCCTCAAAGAGAAAATGAGATATAACTATATCAACTAAGACTTTAATGCCTTTTAGGGAGCCCTCACTTTTCTCTTTCAAAAAACGTACATTGAGCCCTTCAATGACCAATAGAAAAGGAAGATGGGACATAAGGCATCCCTGGCAGATCCATTTGTGTTACACCTCATTTTGTCACCATGACACTTGACAGTTAAAATGGATCTATCACCATCCATACTTATGTTCCAATGCACTCCTTCGCAAGTCAAACATTCATATTCCTTGAACAAATCATGAATTTTGGGTAAAATGTCTTTTTGACCTCTTTAGTATGACTTGCACACTTTTTCTAGTCTCTTTTTGTGCATGCATTGTTTCTTTCATTGATACTTACGCAGAAATGTGCTCTGTTTTCCATTACAGACTGCACAAATGACTTAAAGGAAAGTAAAAATAAAAAGTAAGTTCTAGAAGCATTGTTGGGCGGATATATCGTAATTAAAATTTTATGAGTCATATCTATTTGATCCAAACGCATCTAAAAATGGAGCTAATTCCCTTGGATCATGGAACCCTAATCCCAGTATTAATTTATCTCATCCCTTTTTTATGGATATGAAACCTCCTCCATTTGTCTTATAAATTGAGTAGAGGTTGCAGGGTTATGGGAGTTCACAAATTGTAGTCTTATGCTGGTAATTTTAGATTTGGAAGCTTATCATCGAAGGAGAAATATTATAGGTATTTGGGAGGAACCTTCACGACATCAAGGCTAGGTTGTAAGGATCTTCTTTTATCTTTTAATAATACATATGGATACTTTTTCTCATTTTGTTTTCTTATGGGAATTATGAATGGTTTATACTCTTTATGTATTCATTAAGATAGCTTCAATTTATAATCTCATCGATAATTAGATTAAGCTTGTTTTATATCATTATATTACATGTTCCTTTGATCCTTTGTATGTTTGTGTTTGCAGGTCTCATCAAAGCATTGAGGAGCTATATCGGGAAAGATCAGGGATCTTCATCAGGAATTTCATTAAGAGGTAAGAGCATCATCCTCATTCTCTAGTTTAATGTTTTAAACGAAGTTAGCTTAGGGAAATATATATTCTTATGTTTGTTTGTTTCTATTTTTCCTTTAGGATTATAGGGAGATCACCTCTGTCCACAAAATGGATTTTTTCGTATAACACTTTGGAACAAGGAAAGAAAGAAGCAAGATAGTCATTAATTAGAACCAAAAAATAAGTAGAGGATACACTAGCCATTATCCAATTAGTAACAGAAGGATCCAGACCAATCTAAAGAAGTAGCATCCTAAATAAATCCCAATATGCCTTATCATAAATTTTTTAAGATTCAGTTTAAATAATAGAGCTTACATCTTCTTGTTTTTTATTGAATGAATGCATTCCTAGGTTAAGCCAATAGCCTTATGAATGTAGCGACTGGGAAAGAAACAAAATTATCCTTAAAAATTACGGAGGCTCGATTTGACTTCAGGAGATTGGTAATAATTTTAGCAATGACTTTATAGACTAGGTTACATAAATAAATTGGATGAAACTGATCGAAGGAGAGGGGCTTAGAATATTTGGGGATTAATACTAGAAATGAAAGATTGATGGAGTTATAGACTCTAAATTTAATTCTGGATTCTTCTACTACATTCAAAAGATCAGGCCCAAGCAGATCAAAGAAATGGATAAAGAATTTTGGACACCAACCATAAGGCCCAAGACTATTATATTTAGCACATGACTTTAGAACTCCTTCCAAATCCTACACAGAAACAAGTATACCAAGATATTTTTCCTACTCATTTGAGAAGAAACGAGGAAAAAGATTGATTACCTGTAGTTGTTCCAACATATTATTGACTTGAGGTTTCTTTAGGAGTTGGGCATAGTGAGAGACTGCAGTTTGATTAAGACTGGCTTAATAGGCTGACATCGATCCATCATAACCCTTTAGCTCCCATATTGAGTTAGTAACTTTTCTGTGAGTGGCATATTTGTGGATTTTTTTTTGAATTTCCATTCCCTTTGGAAATCCAATCAACTCTTATTTTGATTCTCCATTCTTACTCTTTCAACTTTAGAATATGAATCTTCCTCGTCTACAAAATAGACATGTGCTCTTTAATTTCTGGAGAGAACATTTCTTTAATTAAAGTGTTATTCATAAGGTTTCTCTCCTACTCAAGTGAAACCAACTGATGGTTTGTAATATCCCTAAGGAGAATTTACAGTAAATAACAGGCACACATATACATAAAAATTGCATAGAAAATAAACACATACATCAAAACACCATTTAGCCATGAAAACTATGCTTATAATCCATTTTATTAATATGAAGAGGTTTACAATTTAAGTGTTGTAATGAATGCACCTAGGCTTGCTCATGACAAGCTAGAGAAGCCCAAAAATATGATGTCAGACAACCTCTATCTCTCTGCTCTGCGTGGTTGTAGCTCTACGCTGAAAATGCCCAAAAATGGTGTTGTTGCCTAGAATTATCTACTACTAGGGCCTGCTATGCTACTCAACAAATTCTGGGAAATAAATTCCGACCTCTACTCAACAAACCTAGAATAACCAATGAAGGTTTTGGCCAAATCTTAACACGTGAAATTGACTCTCTTGGACTTGGATGCCTCTACTGCTAGGAGATTTGGTCCTCCTAAAGATTCTGTTGTTGAATTCCACCAAAATTATTGAAATCCCTGTTAGAAGGTTTCCCAATCATTCTCACCAAATATCCTCCAAAATCTCCCTTCACTTCTCAACTCCTGGACTGACTCCCTCAAGTGACTATGCAACCCTTGTGTTGTTGTGACTACCTCTGCATTGCTGAAGAAGTCTTTGCACTGTTGAAGAATTCTATGCGTTGTAATATGGGCTCCCTACTATTGAACTAAATCGAAACAAGTTGGAACACCTTCATTGGGCTGGCATTCGAAGTCCACCGAAGAAAAGGTTGGGATCTCCGCTCGGAAATACTCGTGTGTTGAACAACACATGCAGACTTGGCTCACTACTCGGGCATTCTCTGTCAATAGAAAAATTTCGAAAAGATGAATGAATGAGAAAAATGAGTGTCTCCCTCCTCTTTTGTTCCTTAGCCTTTGAATTCCCCATGTGGGCCCAACATCGAGATTCCTGTTGGGTCAAGAAGGTGACTATTAAAGGTAACCTTAATGCTTCACATTAATCATCAAGCCAGGGAAAGTATTTTTATTTCAAGAGTGCGAGAAAAATATATGCGAGTGAAATCAAAGGTCAATTACTCTAGATCGTTGTAAGAAATATTATCTAATTCTTGAAGTTCAATCAACCAACTCAAAAGTAAACTATAAAATACTTCAAATAAATCAAAGGAATAAACTCTAATATGAACCTATGCAGAAGTAAACACTAAATGCTGAAGTAAAGGATTTTTGCAATTGAACAACACGCTTAATGAATTAAGCATCAGTATAGATGAATTAAAAAACAATCTTAATGAACTGAACATCAATCAATTATTCAACATTTTGCAATGGAATTCTCTATAACTCAACTAATAACAACATTTAGAATTGAACAACAAACCATACATTCACACTTGTGATGGAAAAACTTAATAAATAACCATATGCACAATTGAACAACAACTACTTAACCACGCTGAAATCAATCTAATGAATGTAAATACATCACTCAGCAATAAAGAAACATCAATGATAAATCCAATCTATTTGAAAAGGAAATTGTAACACATCACACTTGTGATCAATGAATTGAATGGTAATTCTACAAAGTGTAAAGAATAACTAAATTGTGAGAATCAAGAAATAAACATATGACACAAAATAGCAGGAGAACTCCCAGGGACCGAGCCCAAAGCCTTTAGAATTCTTCTTCTAAGAAATACTCAGAATCCGCTTATAACAAAAACACCAAATTCTTCATTAATCAATGGAGCAGTACATCATCACTAGTTCGAAGATTCTATCTGAATAAGTTTATTACAGGAAATTATAATACAAGAACAACTTTCTGTTTTCTTTCACTTACAACCTTTTATAACTTAAAGGAGAAACAAAACAGAATAACGAATCCTCAGGATCAGGAGATCCTGAAGCTTTGTAGCCATCAACCGAATGCTTCAAGAATAGGCGTTCTCTTCATATTTTGCTGATTCATAGGAATCAACGTGATTCCATTTACTTTTCTTGATTATTGGTGTTTGGTAATTTTGGTCAACAGTTGGATTGTTTCGATTCCCTATCAAAAAAGACAACAAAAGTTAGTTTTCATACTATTAAACACACCATTTATTAATAATTTGTTTTACCCTACTTTTACATTATTCTCCTTTGATTTATTTCTAAAATGAAGGAAAACATATAAAATTTAATAATAAATCATGCTAAAGATAGGGGTAAATTTTACCTTTTCCTCGGCCCAACATACTCCCATGCTTACCTTTTTGCATTTCCTTGTGAAAACAGATGATTGAGGTGTGGTTGACTTAAGTAATAGGCAGGATATACTTCTTCCTTGTAAATTCTAAAACCATGCTTTTGTTTCACTTTTGTAAATGCTAAGTTTGTATGTCCCTCCAGTAATTCATAATTACGATGGTAGTATTCAGGAGGGTACCATATGATGGGGCATCTATATATGCATCCTATCCATGTAGGGCCCATGTTTAAAATCAAATTTATATACAGGTGAAAACGAGAAGAAACAACTTTAAAATTCCTGTAACCAAATGGTTCTCTATTCTTAACATTGTTGGTGGAGGCTTGCCATCTTTGTTTGGCTACTAATAAAGCTTTTTCCTGAATATCCTGGAAGTATGCTTTCCCATTCTGTACAATATATTTGTGAATTGGCTCTAACTTGGCTATCACTCCTTCCTGTTGCATAAACTTCTTATGTTGAGTAAATAAATGTAGGGGTTTTGTAGGTTCCCCTCTGACCCATAAATCTAACCCATGTTCTATTTTTTGAAAGATATTGTGGGCTTTAGCCCATATGATCTGATTTTTAGCAAAATATAGAAAATCTTGGAACTGAATGTCCCCAATGAAAGGATTGGGGTTACTAGCTCTTTCCTCTTCTAAAAATAATTTTTCTAGTACAATTCTCACAGAAGGTGTTGGACCTGCTCATCCTGATAATTACAACATTGGACAAATTATTCAATGGTTTTAAATGTAGTAGGCTTCCCTACTCTGACAGCTTTTATCTTCAACAAAAAATACCTTTCTACTAAAAATAAGGCATAATTGGTGGCCGATGCTCTGCAAGACAATACATCTAAGTAAAGAGAACAAACAACACTTGTTTGTTTCTTAGCCTGTTCCAATTGATCTTGTGCCCTTTTCCATTTTACTCTTTCTTCCCTAAGTTGGGAAAAGGTTTCATCTTCAGTTGCAGTAAGGTCATTAAATCATTTTAGTAATGCCTGGTATTCTTGCAAAGGCACTACTTCCTTCTTATACTGGGCCAATTCATGCTGAACTTGAGTTAATTCATTTCAAAGCTTTTGATTGGAAACTCTTTCTACCAAAGGAGTTAAAGAAGGTGTTTCCTCTGTTTGAGTTTATTTGTCTTCTGTAGGTATCAAATCAGTCTGCACAGAGACTTCAACAACATCTATCATTTGTGTGATAATTGTTTTTTGGGTTTCCATGGTATCTAATTCCTTCTTAGGCTTCCATCCCTTGTCCGCCTCTTTCAACCATTGCCATAAATGTTTTACAGTCTTCCTCAATTCTCTGCATTTCCCGTGCATTTTTCTCAACTTAACCCCAGTTGATTTTTCCTTCGAAGGGGTTTTGGCAGGAGAAGGAACAACAGTGGCTTCAGGTTTAGGAAGGGTTCTGCTAGTATTAAGGTTATCATTTAATGAAATAATGTTTTCTTCAGGTGTCAAAGAGGTTATTACAACATTGATGTCTTGACTGGGTGGAACAATATTTTCTTCAGGTGTCAGAGGATTTGTCTCAACATTTGTGTCCTGTTCTAATAGTAGAGTATCCCCTGACTAGTTTCCAGACTCAGATGCTCTCTCTATATGGTCTTCCTTATTCACCCATTCGTTATCAAAGGGAGATAAAACCCTCAAATCATGCAATTCATCATTGGAAGGTAGGATTTCAGTATGGACAAAGCTTCCAACAGAGGCATATTGGTTCAAACGATCCATTTTCTCCTCAAATTGTTCAGATGGGTTCCTAATTTCGCAAGATGCTCTCATATGTTCCAATACTTGAGCCATTTCCTACTCATAGTCTTGTAAAAATGCATTTTGAGGGCTCAGAGGTGGTGTATAGGATGGCCCTATCTCATCTGGAAATGCTGAGGTATTTTTCTGTAGTTGTAACCTTTCAGGCCGTCTCCATTTTACTAGTTCTGAGGTTGAAACATGAGTTCTCTTCCCTCTAGCTTTCCTAGGCATGACTGTTCTTGGACGTTCTATTTATGCTTTGCCAAGTTTTTCTTCAAGGGTAGGTAGGGAAAGATTGAAAAAGCTATCTCATGCTACCTAATTTTTGTTTTATTCATGAATAATAATCAATTTTATCAGGCCATGGTGGCTGACAACTGCCTGAGGGTTTTTAGCTTTCCTAATCCGAACAGCAAGGTCATGCAATATAGAATTCAAGAAAAAAAGAAAATTAACTAAAATATTTTCCGTGAGAATAACCAATATTTTTAGTTGACGAGACTTTACCACATCCTGGCGTCCGTCACATGTGATATACTTTTGGATGAAGACTACCAGTTCTTGCTAAGGCTGCTTCAAGGATGCAGTGTATCGGTTGCTCATCTGGATCCTGATACACTGAAATTGATTCTTGTATGAGGACATGTTTATTAGTCCATTTTCCCCCTTCTATTGGAAGTCTAAATACCTCAACAATTACTTCTTTGGAGACTGGTATAATTTTTCCTTTAACTATGGTGTGCCCTTCCCGTAGGTTTTTCAGGAATTCAATTGTTGTCTCCGTATTAAACCCTTATAGTCTGTTTAGATATGAAATCCAACCAGCTTGTTGGAGAATGGTGCGAGCTAATTCTAAGACTTGAAATATTATGGGTTCATTACAAAGAGAATTTCCACCCATGGCTACTGCGTTTTCAGAACTGGTTTCTTCACCCTTCTGCATGCGCTTCTTTCAACTATGTTAGTTAAAAACAATACAAACACTGCATGTGGATTTTATAAAATATATTATTAGAAATGTGACTGCATGACGTTAATGCAATGATTCTATTTTCTAATCAACATATCCGAACGGAGTTGCATAGTTAATTCACATGCCTGTTTATTATGGATATCCGTACCCCTTCCAATGAGAGAAGGGCGTCCACGACCTTCAAGCACAAGAAAAGAGGAAAGGTGGTAGAAATCATGAATGCACATGAAGTAGAAGTCAGAGGTTGGCAATCATCGCAAATGTAGATCAGGTGGAAATGACCAAAAGGGGAGAAAAGAGGAGTAGAAATTATTATGAAAAGGACTTCCTATTTTGACGGCATAATATGACGGAAGCATGATAGGTGATAGATTATGATTGAAGATGTTATCACTCAATTCGACATGATAGGATAATTCATATAAAATCATAGTTGATTATGTGTATAGGTTTTGATAACAATAACACTTAGTCAAACATTGCATTCCCCTTAGGAATGGATCAATAGGAAATAGGGGCATATAAACATAATTGGCTGCTATCAAAAAATACTCCAATACCACAAGCAGAGCCATTGCTTCCAGCAGGTGTCCATAGCCTCGACAAGGTTGTTGTTTTAACCTAAAAAATGAGCCAGAATCCTCTATTTAAAAGTAGAAATTTTGCTTGTTTTGTGGAGAGACCACTATGCTGGTGTGTTGGCCAGATATTCATAGTTCCATTCATGGGGATTTAACAGAGTGATCAGGCCGGCTCGTGATGAGACCTCCTGTCCTTCAAATAGTTTTAGTTGTTGAGAATGTCACTACACTGGTGTGGTGGCCATTGTGGGAATGTCACCTGTTAGATCCTCATGATCATTGTAGGTTGGCTCGTAATGAGACCCCCTATCCTCTCTTCTTTAATAATTTTCACATATTTTATTTTTATTATAAATGGAGGGAGGCTCATTAACTCCTTAAGAGTTAGGGATGGTGTAAGAAGTAAAAATAATGCCAATACAAATGATGCTCTTATTCCTATATCCTCATGCCGAAGAGAATTACCACTTGAGAGTGTAAAAATATACATCAACATAAAACTATGATAATGAATTGAGTGATAATATGTTTGAACAGGAGATATCCAGCCATTCATTATATAAATAAACCATGTTAGCTTCCGAAGTAAAGATGTCAATCAAAATTTCAAAAAAACATAATATCAATAATATCACTACTTTTCTCTTCTTTAGGTGCAAATTATTCTTCTATAAAATGGTTTTTATGGCAAGAATGTGTAGAGGAAGAGTGGATATTAAAAGGAAATCATCAAAAGACAAAAGAAAAAAGTTTGCTAATTCGAACAGCAAATTTGTTTAAAAAAAACATGCTAAAAAAACACATCCATTCAATTGGATAGAACGACAACTGTTCAATCAATTGCACATCAACTGTTCAATGGATTGAACAACAAAGATAAAAAAACACACTAAAAAAAAAACCGTTCAATTGGATTGAACGAAAGCTATTCAATCAATTGAACAAAAAAAAATAAAAACATGCTAAAAAACTGTCGTTCAATTGGATTGAACAACAGTTGTTCAATCAATTGAACAACAACTGTTCAATAGATTGAACAACAAAGATAAAAAAAACTGCTGAAAACAATCGTTCATCTGGTATGAACAACAACTATTCAATTAATTGAACGAAAATTGTTCAAAAGAAATCAAACACACAACAGAAAAAGAAGGCAGCTGTGAAAAACAACCAAAAAGAAAGAAAATGGAATTATTTTATACAATGATGAAAAAAAGTTGTAAATTACAATTAAATGCAGGAAGCATATATACACTATTTACAAGAGGAAGTAACAAGTTCTTATGAACTTAAAGCTTTCGGGCCATTATTCCCTGCAGCTAAAATTTGGATAGTTGATTGTCACGCACCTGCTGGCAGAAAAACTATTTTTCTGAGTTTATTATAGAGGTGCACCCGGTGTCCAATGACTCGAAGGGCAAAGCCAAATCCATCTATGGTGGTCAAGGTAATGGTACCGTTGTTGTGCACTTATTGAATTGCATATGGCCCAAGCCACCTTGTTTGTAACTTACCCAGGAAGTCTTGGAATCTGGAGTCGTAGAGGATTGCCCAATCTCATTTCTGGACGGTCTTCTTTTTGATGAGGCTGTCATGCCACTTAGCCCGTTGTTGCTGAATAATTGCAATGCGTTGTAGAGCAAGTAGTTGTGCTTCATCTAATTCATTTATCTGTTGAAGTCTTTTAACTTGGGCCTCTGTTAAATCCAACCCCACTTCTTGGGCTGTTCTAAGAGTCTTTATCTCAAATTCAATGGGGAAAATTGGTGCCTTTCCAAATACCAGGTGGTACGGAGAATATCTGGTGGTGTTTCGCCAATTTTTTGGATAAGTCATAAGGCCTCTGGCAGTCTAGTATCCCAATCATGTCAACGTGTTGAGACTGTTTTAGTGAGAATTGCCTCAATGACTTTATTAGTTCTTTCGACACACTCGTTTTCCTATGGGTGGTAGGGAGAGGTGACTCTATGAGTGACATGGTGGTGCCGTAGAGTGGCCGTAATTTTATGTCCTACAAACTGTGCCCCTCCATCACTTATCACTTCCCTAGGTAAGCCATACTACACAAATAGCTCAAAAATAAAATTAATCACAGACTCTTTTGTAGCTCTTGGCAAAGCCACTGTTTCTACCCACTTTTTCACGTACTCTGTGGCAACCAGTATGCAGGCCTTCTAATTTGATGGTGGTTTGAATGGCCCAAAAAATTCCAGCACCCATCGTTCAAAAGGTTCTACTACCAAATATGGTTGCAATGGCATCTCGTCGGATTTTCCAGGGTGGCCCATTCTTTGGCAACTATCAGAGGCTTGCACATATTTCTTTGCATCTTTAAAAACTATGGGCCAATAGTAGCCCATTTGTAATACTTTGTGTCCTATCCCGCAATCTGCAAAGTTTCTGCCACATGGTTCATCATGGCAGGCCTTCAAGATGTCATGAATCTCATCTTCTTGAATGAATCTGTGTATATGCATATCAGGTCCTGTATGGAAAAGATTTCCACCAATCTAGGAAAATCTAGCACTGCATTGAACAATCAGCTTCCGTTCCTTTATTGTCAAGTGTCTTGGTAGCTTTCCTACTACTAGATAATTTGCCACATCTACATACCATGGTGCCTTTACTACCACAACAAACAAATTCTCATCAGGGAACTGATCATCTGCCGCCAATGGGTCATTCGTCTTTGGGACTCGAGATAGGAAATCTACAACTACGTTCTCCTTCCTTGGATGGTCCTTAATAGTTATATCGAAGTCCTGTAAAAGCAACAACCAATGATTCACTCTCCCATTTGTAATAGGCTTGTTAGCTAAATATCTAATGACAGAATCATCGGTATACAGGAATACTTGATAGCTAGTTATGTAATGTCTAAATTTATTTATAGCATAAATGATAGCCAAGAATTCCTTTTCGGTCACTGTATAATTTAGTTTAGCAGGGGTGATATTCTTACTGATATAGTAAATATCATAGGGCTTCTTTTCCTCCTCTTGACCAAGAATCTCTCCTATCGATGTATTTGATGCATCCGAAGAAATATGAAAGGGAAACTCCCAATTGGGGCCACATAAGACTAGTGCTGTCAAGACCGGTTACTTCAAATCTGAAAAAGCAGGGTCACATCTATCAAACCACTGGAATTCAACATTCCCAGTTAATGCATACAAAGGCACAAAAATTTGTGAAAAATTATTTATAAACCTATGATAGTACCCTGCATATCGAAGGAAACTATGTACTTTTGTCTAAGTACAAGTGTGGCTTATAAGAGAATTACCTCTATCTTTGTCAGATCTACCTGTATTCTAGCTGCAGAGATGTAGTGTTTTAGGATCACGCCTTCGGTCATCATCATGCGACACTTTTCATTGCCAAGAATAATCTGGTATTGATACATCGTTCCAATACTTTTTCCAGTGTTTGCAGTGCCTTATCGAAGTCATCTCCATATGGAGTAAAGTCATCCATGTAGACCTCGAGCCCTTCATTTATTAAATCAGAAAAAATACAAATTATGGCCCTTTGAAATGTTGTTGGGACATTGCATAGACTGAATGGTAATACTCTATAGGAAAATGTACCCCAGGGGCAGGTGAAGGTTGTTTTATCTTGGTCTTCAGGGGCTATCTAGATTTGATTGTAACCACTGAAACCATCAACAAAGGAAAAGTATCACTTTCTTGCCAATGTATTAAGGACCTGATAAATAAAGGGGAGGACGAAGTGGTATTTCTATGTGGCTTTTTTCAGCTCTATGTAATCCACAAAGATTCGCCACTTACCATTCTTTTTAGGAATGACCACTAATGGAGAGACCCATTTTCTGTTTGAAATAGGATAAATGAAGTTTACATCTAGGAGCTTCTGTAATTCATCTTTTATAATGTCTTTCAGATGCAGGTTTAACCTTCGTTGAGGCTACCGAATAGGGCGAGCATCCTTTTCAATGTAAATATGATGCATGCACAGTTGAGGATCTATACCCTTCATGTCTGGGTAATCCCAAGCAAAGGCTCCTTTATGTTTTTGCAAGACTTTAATGAGATTTTGTTGTTGGTTACTATCCAGACTGCCATTGATATTTAAAATTTTATCTGGCTCGATTTCAATTGGCATGTTGTTACGAACAACAGTCGTGGGTATATATTGGTCATCAGTATCCTCTATAGGGTCTTCTTGTGCTTCTTTATCAAGAACTGCTTTTAACATTTGGCACTTTAAATTCTTTGAAGCAGATTGTTGGTTTATAAAGTTATTGATCACATCATCTTCAGTTTTATCTTTGAATTCGAGTGCTTCAACTATTGTCAATGGTGAACGAATGTTTTGTTCCCAGTAGGTATGTGGTTGTTTGTGAATATTTACAGTGGGAAGACTTGGTTTGGCAGGGGGATATATACCAATATTCTTTATGGCATCCCCTCCAGAAATTTTCATGCTTCCTATTCGACATCCTATGTAATCATCAACTGTCACTAACCAAGGTCATCCCAATATTAAGGGATGACCGTCTAATCTACTTTTTCGGTTAATAACTATAAAAAAATTCGGGTATTCCCATGAGTCCACAGAAACCTAAATATCTTGTAATGTACCTTCTGTTTTAACAACAAATAGGTCAGCAAGTTCCAACAAGGTAGAGGTGGGTTCCATGGCTATTATACCCAATGTTTCACATGTTTCTGTAGTTAAAATTTTAATAGCTACCCCCAAATCGACTAACGTGCTTGAAAAAGAGCAGAGATAGATCTGTATTGTGACTATGGGGTTTCCCGGATTCTCATATTTTATTGGTGTTTCTTTACCCAAAAGTAAATCTTACAGTGTCCCTACTATGTGAACAGTTTCTAAAGTCTTTTCTTTCCTCACAGGTTTTTTACACACAATTCTTTAATTTTTTTAGCATAGATAGGGATGTCTTGTATAGCCTGTAGGAGAGGAATTTTAATGCAAAGATTTTTTAATTCCCCTATGAGATCAAAATATCAGGAGACAATAGGCTTGGGTATTACTAATCTCTCAGGGAATGGAGGAGAGGAAATAATAAGATTTTCGGGATCTTTTTGGTCGACTGTGTCCCTCCCCTATTCTATCTTTATTTCAGTCACAGTCGATTGTTTAGGTACTGTTGGAATTTCATAATCAATTTGTGGTAGGGAAGTATCTTCTTGAGGTGAAATAACACGCCCTGATCTCGGCCTAAGTTCATTACATTCCTTTCTTTCAGTTTCGGAGTCTGGATTCTCAACAATTTGGATCAACTGAACCAGTCTGTTATTAGGATTAGGATTTGGTTGAGCTAGAAGTTGAGGGCGTATAATAAGCTAAGGATTTTTTTGTACTGGGTATGGAGCTGGTAATGTGGGTTGAGTTTGAGCCCCTATTCCCATATGTAAATTGGTCATTCCCAGGGGTCGCTACTAGTTTTGAGACCAATTTTTATTTTGTGAGGTGGAGGCAGACCACTTGGACTGATATGGATTGTTTTGCCAGTATGGAGGAGATAAAGGAAAACTCGGCCAACCATTACCTAGAGAATATTGAGTCAGCCAAGGGGGCATGGAAAATTATTGGGATGGCCAAGCAGAAAAAGGTGATTGGCTTTGCCATGCTGTTCCAGAGTTCTATTGATTAAATTGTGAAGAAGGAAAGAACTAAGACGGGTCTTGTGACATACCTGGTCAGGCTTGCCAATTTTGACGTTGATTCATTAGATACACCGGTTCTGTTTCTTCTTCTGTTTCTTTGAAGACTGATTTTAACCCTGGAAGTGAAGGGCACTGTTCAGTGGCATGGTCCTTGGTACAGATAGCACATATCTGGACCATGTCTAATTGACACTCCCACTAGGTGTTCTTCTTCCGACAATGTGGACAAAAAATGGCCAATTTATGTTCTGCTAAAGCTTGCTTCTACTTGACTTGTAGGACATATAGTTGTGTTGTGAGGGTACCCAAGATATCGGTTTTGAAATCTTCCAAAAGATTACTGAATTATGCTCTAGTTACGTTGTCACCTGACTGTTTGTAATTCCTAGTAACTGAATCCCGTCCAGCTGGTCTATTCTGTGTACTACCTCGAGAGCACCTAATACATAATGCAATAATTTCATCATAATATTCTTGATAGATGTGTCCCTTTCCCATTATATTAAGTGTTTCTACTCATTGTTGCTTTTAGGATATCTTTAGACAATGTAGTATATGGAGATCTTTTGCAAATTATATTGAAATCATTAAACATATTATTCTAATGTCTCATTGTCTTTTGCAGACATGTTGAAGATTTCATCTTTGAGTTCTCGAGTCTGACAGTAATCTTGGTATTTATTAAGAAAATATTTTTTCATATGATCCCAACTATTAATGGTTCCCCCTCTGAGCCCCATAAACCAGCGTAGAGCTGCCCCCTTCAATGTAGAGGGGAATAGTTTCAGTTTTTTACGGTCAGTGGTGTAGTCATATCCCCTACACAAAACATCAAATTCAAATAAAAATGCATCTGGATATTTTGAGGTCATTCCATGGAAGGTGGGGATGTTTTGTAACGGAATGGATTTCATAGGGGAATTTGCAGCCAGATCAACAATGGGATACTCCAATGTTGATATATGTCTCTGGTTTTGGTTATGCACCATCTAATCAAAGATGTGCCAATAACCTTCAGGAATATCCTGGTTTGGGAGAATAATTGAAGTGGAAGTGGGAGGTGTATTTGGAGGAGGCCTTGCAACACTACCTCGATTTGGAATATTGGGTGTCTCTATCTCAACCACTATTTCAGGATATCCAGGCTCTGGAGTTTTTATCTTTACCACACTACTGGTTTCTTCCTCTCCTTCTTGCAAATTGCAAGAATTTCCCTCTCATGAAGGGCGAGGACTCAAATTTTCTATAGTCTGAAAGCTCTATTTAGACTACTGTGAATCTCGGCGTGGACTGTAGATGGTGAGGCTGCTGCCTGAGGGATTGTAGTAGGACTCTTTTCAAAAATGATTTTGGGTCCTACGGATGCCTGAGATTCAACTTTCCTTATGATTTCGTCTATGAATGTTGTTTTGCCAAGGACCACCGATCCCTTGGGTTTTGTGGATTTAGACGAGGGGGGGGGCTTCTATCTAATTCTATCTTTTTCTTCCTAGTCATTCATAAAAAAAAAACCACATATCCTATTTAACCTTTGCACAATTGCTAAGAAGTGGGCTAGAGAGCAAGCATTTTTCTTGCTAATACGTAGGTTCTTACCTCTCGTTTTCAATACCCAATTATTTCACAGCAAAAGGAAAAAAAATACATCACTCCTAAACACTCCCCCCAACAACGATGCCAAAATGTTGGGTCAAGAAGGTGAATGTTAAAGGTAACCTTAATGCTTCACATTAATCATCAACCCAAAGCAAGTTTTTTTTATTTCAGGAGTGCGAGCAAAATATATATGAGTGATATTAGAGGTCAATTAGTCTAGATCGTTGTAAGAAATATTATCTAATTCTCGAAGTTCAATCAACCAACTCAAAAGTAAACTATAAAATACTTCAAATCAATTAAAGCAATAAACTCTAATCTGAACCTATGCAAAAGTAAACACTCAATGCTAAATTAAAGGATCTTTTGCAATTGAATAATAGCTTAATGAATTGAACAACAGTCTAGATGAATTAAACAACAATCTTAATGAATTGAACAACAATCAATTATTTAACATTTTGCAATGGAATTATATATAACTCAACTTATAACAACATTCGAAATTGAACAACAAACCATACATTCACACTTGTGATGGAAAAACTTAAGAAATAACCATATGCATAATTGAACAACAACTACTTAACCACATTGAAATCAATCTAATGAATTGTATATAAAACTTTCGGTGAAAATCACATGTAAGAAATTTTTTGCCGACACGTTTTGAACCAGCCAGTGTGGTTTATCATCAAGACAAGATAAATCCAATGAATGTAAAGATGTCACTCAAAAATAAAGGAACATCAATTATAAATCCAATCTATTTGAAAAGGAAACTGTAACACATCACACTTGCGATTAATGAATCAAATGGTAATTCTACAAATCGCAAAGAATAACTAAATTGTGAGAATCAGGAAATAAACATATGACACAAAATAGTAGGAGAACTCCTACGGACCGGTCCCGAAGCCTCTAGAAGTATTCTGCCAAGAAATACTCAGAATCCTCTTATAACGAAAACACCAACTTCTTCATTAATCAATGGAGAAATACATCATCATGATTTCGAAGATTCTGTCTAAATAATTGTATTACAGAAAATTATAATACATGAACAACTCTTTATTTTCTTTCACCTACAACATTTTATAACTTAAAGGAGAAACAAAATAGAATAACGAATCCTCAGCATCAGAAGATCCTGAGGCTTCGTAGTCATCAACTGAATGCTTCAAGAAAAGGCATGTCTCTTCATATTTTGCTGATTCATAGGAATCGACGTGATTCCATTTACTTTTCTTGACTGCTGTTGTTTCGTCGTTTTGGTCAGCAGTTGGTTTGTTTCAATTCCCTATCAATAAAGAAAACAAAATTTAGATTTCATACTATTAAACACACCATTTATTAATAATTCATTTTACCCTACTTTTACATTATTCTCCTTTGATTTATTTCTAAAATGAAGGAAAACATATAAAAGTTAATAATAAACCATGCTAAAGATAGGGGTAAAATGTACCTTTTCCTCGGGCCAACAATTCCCACACCAAATCTACTCCAATGAGAGCGTAGTGCCCATGTGAGACACAATTCTCACTAAGTGGTCCCCACGTTGCACTATATCCGCAACGTTTCATCCCCATCTCTAATGTTTGGGTGGCCTAATGTAAAAAATAATCATGTGGGCCCCTAGCTACCCACATTTCCTAAGTGAAAGTCGATATGATTGAAAAAATGTCAAAATTGGATATTTCACTTAGCAAATGCTAAGTGGGAATATCGCAGTCCTCCCCGCCAAAATTTATTGTCCCCAAGCAATGCCTGAACAAGCCTCCTCTCTTTTTTTTTCTCCACAATGTCACTGCAAAATGTGTCAAGGTCCCAAATCGCCAATTAATCGTCTCGGACCTTTGCACTGTCTTGACATGAAAGAATCCCCCAATACTGGGATCCCAAGCCGTCTTGTCCAACTTGAAGCTCCCCTCGCTCTACTCACTATCATGTCCTGTATAAGTACCAATAGTCCTTGTATACCATCAATGAGTATGGGATCATGATCGTGTGGCAATATTCACAACTTCTCGTAGAGTCTTCCTATTGCATAGGCCATCCCATGCACTCCAGGAGTATACTCTCGAAGATACCATCCAATCCTTTGTAATATTCCTAAATTAGCATACAGCAAATTGGAATATTAAATTTTGATTTTTCT
Source organism: Pinus albicaulis (assembly GCA_034641835.2). Lineage (NCBI taxonomy): Eukaryota > Viridiplantae > Streptophyta > Pinopsida > Pinales > Pinaceae > Pinus > Pinus albicaulis. The sequence continues at coordinate 1,209,981,945 of CM076584.1, forward strand.
CTTAGATAGAGGAATAAGAGGGTATGGAGACCCATAAATCTCCTTAGTAGGAATAAAAGACACTCCTAGTGTGAATGGAGGTCATGTAAAATCTAGATTGAATACCCTTAGGTGTGGAAAGGGGTTAGAGCATGTTGAATAGGTCAACTTTGACCAAATCAAATAGCGTTATTATGGAGGAGTGGCGTTAATGATGGGACAACAAAGTTTTGGAGGGATATTGATTGCATGATGGTGGAAACCCTAATGAGTGGGACCCAAGGTGAGAAGGCTCACATTGTTTATAAGGAAGAGGATGGAAACCATATGAGCTTAGCTTATGATTATTATTTTGATATGTTTGTTTAGACTTTTGCTCTCTTCAGTTGTTTAGCTAAGATTGCTGGAGTTGTTTAGCACAAGGTGTTCCTGGTCAAGGATCCCACCTCTTTCCTTGAGAGGCCCCTTGGGAGAGTATTGATCTATCATTTCCACATATCAAACATTCTAGCCAAGCTTCATTCTTTAGCTACAACGCAGTGTCTGTTCAGACCTAAGTTGCGTTGCAGGGTGTTGCAGTGGAGGATTGAGAAACCCACTTTCTGAGCTAGTTTTTCATAGGAGGAAGGATTCCTTCTCTTGGGAGATTAGCAAGGAGGGATTTTGAGCATATTTCAGATCTTTGGCACCAGGAAAACCTATCCCCATCATTCACTGTGCATTTTCAACTGGGAATTGCGTTATTTTGGAGGGCAGTTTCAGAGGAGGATCTATTGGCTCTTTTAGAGCGTTTTCCTGTAGGTGAAGGGTTCAAACTTTCATTGGAGGAGACCCTTTGAGGAGATATACATCAGATCCATATTATTTCAGCCTTCTATTTCATGAGATTCAGTTTTCAGTGACTCTTGAGTCCTAGGGTTTTAGATCACCATTTGTATTTGGGTGCATTTCTGGAAACCCTTCCCGGGTTCTCTTGGAAAGGTGTCTAGGAGGCTAGATCTTCACTCCTAACATTATTTGAGCTATATAATAGCAGATCTACATTGACCTATATACATGTAGCATTTTATGCCCTTAAACTGTGATATCTTAGCTCAGGGCTATTGAAAATGTAACAAGATGATGGAGCTTAGTGAAATGAAGTCGCCTTCACTAAGTGGGCCCGCAGGCTATTTTTGGCGCAAAGTCTATTTTTAGACTATGTCTATTTTTAGACATATGGATCATGGTCTATGAGTTGCATGATGCTATTTATGGATGATTGGTCGAGTTGGTAAAAATAGATGGACCTCTATTTTTAGACATTGGGCGGTTTCTATTTTTAGACTGCCGGGCTAAAAATAGAACATTCAAATATTATTAACCCTTAATAATATTTAGACTATAAACATTATCTTTTCCTCTTGGAGCACTTCAGTTTGATGCTTGGATGTGGCACATGCAGCTAACAGAAGGAAATACGCTTTTCCTAAGGGTTAGTTGAGTTATTGCATGGTTGACTTCAGTTAGAACTCATGTGGCAGAGTTTGGTGGAGTTGATGAGACAGTTGGTGGAGTTGTGTTCGGTTTAACTTAGTTGAACTAGTTGTATTTAGTTTAACTGGAAAATACACTAGTGATGAGGGGTGTGAATTAATTATTAATTAATTCACTAATTATTAACTCATAAATCAACTAAAGAACACATCAGTTAACTGCAATGCATGGACAGTTCAGTGGAGACCAGTGTTAGAGGTGGGTGAAAGGGTGAGTGTGGCTATCAGTTGTGACTATGGCTGTGCATGAGATTTGCACACATATTGATTGAGATTGCCAATGAGGATTGCGTAGTTGAAGCCAGGTGGATTCGAACTTGGATCTCACCATTATTCATCTTGGATTGCGCAGTAGAGGCAAGCAGACTTGTGGAGGAGATTTGAACCTGTGACTTGTTCATCTTCCGTGCTAGTTTGTGTGTAGCATGTGAGATAGTGCTGAGAGCTGTGAGAGCTTTGTGCTATGTATTGTTACATGTTCTCTATCATTATAATATACAGATAGTTGGGGGTTTTCATCTATTTCTTTCCCCATTACATACTGTGTTGATATGTGTGCTTGATTATTGTTTTATGTGCGCATGCGACTGTTTCTATTTCCGCATATTGATGATCAATTGTAGAAGAGGTTATGTATTATGCATAAAGCTTAAATAGTGTGTAATCAGGATAATATTGGTGAATAATTCAGCAAATTATTCAAATTTCTACATGGTATCAGAGCGATAATTGATCATCGGATCTATTACAGTGATTACAATTTATTTCGGTAGACAGAGTCTGTAAGCGGGCCAGGTAGCCTCTGGATCCATCCTTTCCTTTGAAAGGTGATATATCCAGTAAACGCCCCTACAGTCGATCTCTGTGCTAGAAATACTTTGTTCTCATAGATCCAGAAGCAGTTGAGTTTTTGAGCTTGGAATTCGAATTTTGCAGCTGTTTGTTTTCTTGGTGCCGGAGTTGAAATGTCTTTCAACGGTTTGTGACTCGAGTATGCCCTTGAGGGCAGTTCGAATTATGTTGCATGGAAGAAAAGAATAGAGGCGGTATTAGATGATAACGGGCTGAAGGATTTCATAGATGCTGAGGTCCCAAAGCCTACTGATGCTGCTCAATTTGAGGCTTGGCAAAAGAAGATGGCGAAATGTCGAAGGATTCTATTGGAGGGCGTGAAGGATCACATTGTATCCAACCTGCATGGAAAAGCTTATCCATACTTGATGTGGAAAGTGTTGATAGATCTATTCCAGAGAAAGAGCGACCAGAGGAAGTTGGCGCTCAAGGATAAACTCAGAAACATTAAGATGGAGAAAGGCGACAGTATCGCCAAGTACCTCACGAAGTTCACTCAATGTAGAGATGAGCTGGGAAGTGTGGGGGTGACTGTCGATGATGAGGACTTGGTGGACCTGGCTCTCCTTGGTCTTCCGAAGAGTTGGCATTCCTATCAAGACTCTATCAATGGTCGGGAGAAATTTCCGGGATGGGAGCGACTTTGGTCGAATCTCATGCAAGAGGAGATAAGGTGGACTACCAGGGACGGATCTTCATCAAAGGCATCTGATGAAGAAAATTGTGCTTTGGCTGCCAAAGCAAAGAAGGGGAAGAGCAAGAAAGCTTCTCATTCTGGTGCGAAAGGCAAGAAGCAAGACATGTCCAAGGTGAAGTGTTTTCACTATCACCAGCACAGACATTATGCCACAAATTGTCTGCAGAAGAAGAAAAATAAGCATGCTGCTGGATCTGCAGCAAGAGAGGTCTTAGCCTCGCAGTTTGAGCTGGATTTTTCACTGATCGCATGCTTGGTATCAAGTTTGATGGGATTAGTATGGTTCTTGGACAGTGGTGCGTCTTTTCACATGACTGGAGATCGAGATCTGTTTTCAGATCTGGATGAGAAAGATCTTGGAGTGCACATCGAGATGGGCGATGATGGTAGATACAGTGCGACTGGTATCGGTACTATTTCCTTTGAGAGGGAGTCTGGTAAACCCTTCGTATTGAAGGAAGTGTTGCATGTTCCAGGATTAATGAAGAATTTGATCTCTGTGGCGATGTTGGAAGACAAGGGGTATGATGTTGTCTTTAGCGAGGGAAAGTCTTTCCTGCGCAGTAAGGCAACTAGAGAAACTTGGAAGATAGGGGTTCGAGTCAAGAACCTTTATCAGTTGCAAGTAGATGAATGTGCAGCAATGGCATGCAAGGTGGAAGGAGTGGTGAGTCGGGATGATGGCGAGCTGTGGCACCGGAGATTGTGCCACCTTCACCATGGAGCTTTGAAGATACTGTGTTAGATTTCTTCACTGGGCCTTAAGGGCACTCTCAGGCAAACTCTCGATTAGTGCAAGGGGTGTACCTTGGGAAAATTTGTGAAGGCCACCTTTCACGAGAAGGATAGTCGTTCCACGACGATCCTTGAGAGAATCCACATAGACGTGTGTGGACCTTTCTCAAGAGGCTTCGACAAAGAAAGCACAAGTACTATGTTATGTGATCTTTGCCGATGATTTCTCTCTGAGGCCGATCTTCTTCATGCAGAAGAAGAGTGAGACATACTCAAAGTTCTGTGAGTTCAAGGTGCTGGTTGAGAAGGAATCGGGGAAGCATGTGAAGGCTCTTAGGAGCGACAATGGTGGTGAATTCATCTCTTTTGAATTCAAGGAATTTTTCAGCGCAGAAGGGATTCGGAGAGAGCTCATCGCACCCCATAACCCACAGCAGAACGGGGTTGCTGAGCGGAAGAACAGAACGATCGTGGGTGCTACACGGGCGATGTTGCATGATCAGGGCCTACCCCTTCACTTGTGGGTAGAGGCATGCAATACTAAAGTGTATGTGCAGAACCGTTGTCCTCACAAGATACTTGGCATGAGTACACCGGAGGAGGCGTTTTCTGGCAAGAGGCCTGATATTTCCCATTTGAGGATTTTTGACTCACCTGTCTACATGCATGTGACGAAGGATGCCAGAAAGAAGCTGGATCCGACCGCAGAGGTTGGAATATTTGTGGGGTACACTGATACGCCCCACAACTATCGTGTGTATTTTCCAGACAGTCGCAAGACTGTTGTGCGACGAGATATCAAATTTCAGGAGGAGAAAGCCATGAAGTGTTTGCTTGAGAGGGAGCCACACTTGCATGCAGATGAGGAGCTATTAGTTCCTAAGGATGAGCTTCATGATGTGGATCAGCCACAAGAGGAAGTTCATGGAGTGGAAGAGACCACTCATGTAGCGCCAACCATCAGAGGGCGCAAGCGCACTACAGAAGCTGAGCGACTGGCTCAAGATGCAGAGAAGGTTGTAGGACCACCTACAGCATAGCGCAGATAGAGACAGTCACCGGATCGGTACACTGGATACATGGCTCTTGTGAGCAAATGTGTCATGACAGAGCCATCCTCTTTCGAGGAAGCTGTGGAGGACCTCGCATGGGTAGATGCCATGGTGGAAGAGTATGATTCGATTGTCAGAAACAGTGCATGGGAGATTGTCCCGCGACCGGAGGGGAAATCAGTGGTGGGTTCGCAATGGATCTACAAAGTGAAGCAGGCGGCTGACGGGAGTGTGGAGAAGTACAAGGCAAGATTTGTTGCCCGTGGCTTCTCACAAATCGAGGGGATCGATTATGAGGAGACCTTTGCACCTGTCGCAAGGTATTCTTCCATACGGACGATCCTAGCTCTCTCAGCGTAGATGGGGTGGCACATCCATCAGATGGATGTGAAGACTACGTTCCTCAACGGAGTCATTGAGGAGGAGGTGTACATAGAGCAACCCGAAGGTTTCGAGATCTTCAGCAGTGAGTCGCATGTGTGCAGACTCAAGAGAGCATTGTTTGGGTTGAAACAAGCACCTCGTGCTTGGTACACACGGATAGACAGTTATTTCACCGGACTTGGATTCTCCAAGAGTGAGGCAGATCCTAACCTATACCAGATTGTGGTGGAGGGGAAGTTGCTGATAATTGTACTGTATGTAGATGATCTGATTTTTATGGGAGATGAGCTGTTGATACTTTCATGCAAGGAGGATCTTGCTAGAGAGTTTGAGATGAAGGACTTGGGCCTCCTTCTATTATTTCCCGGGATTGATCCAA
>CM076584.1:1209987657-1210083928 GCA_034641835.2 Pinus albicaulis
CTTGATGCAACTTTACTTCAAATAGCAATCACATAAACATGAAAGTAAAATGTTGATAGAACATACCAATAGATCGACGGAAAACAAGCCAAAAATACACTTAACTTGATCAGCAAAATATATGTGTTGTGGTGCGTTACGGCGGTCAACAGGATGCTTCAACCAGCAAAGTCTCCTCATGGTCAGCCAACCAGAAGTGTCACACAACCCTCAAGACAGCGCCACAAAACTCAACCCAAAGTCAAAGAAAGTCAACGTTGTCCAGTCAACAATCAACGCAGAACAGCAACAACAAAAAGTCAACGCATTAGGTCAAAGGTCAACATCTAGCCTCAATTTTTGTGCCAATGAATGCGGCCTTCAAAAATCGAAATTCTAGTGAAGGTTTAAAGTCAAATGGATCAAGCGTTGACCAAAGTCAACGCTGGTCAAACCTGTGCTGAAACCCTAGACAGATCCATATAGAAACCCTAGCTGCTGCTCCACACATGTGAGAAGAAAAGGCCTCCAAATGATGATCGAACCAATCAAACACAAGAGAGAAGTGTGTGATGAGTGGATGATGAAATGAACTCCAAGTCTGTCCAATTTATATCCATCTGTGAGGGTGTGTGACACATCTATTGGGGCTCCAAGCCTACATTACAATTATGGCCGACCTTGCACATAAGTGGAATAAATTCAAAATGAATGTTCTGCTCATCAGATCAAGATGATCTTTCGATCAATCTTGCACCTCTCCGAAAGAGGAATCCAATAAAAATATTGGCATCATCATCTGAGCAGTACAACATGGAGTTTGGACCTAGTTGCCCAAAATTAACACTCCCTCTCAACTAAGGAGAACTCCATCCACCTGTGCCATCCAAACATCGTGCATCATCCCGTCGTAACTTGCTTTGCTGCCTTCTTTATTTCAAATGGTGAGTCACAAAGACATCAGCTCAGAGGTCTAAAACCTCTATAGGACTCAAAGGAGTCTCATACTAACCCGAAGTTAGTTTAACTGACCCGAAGTTAGTTTAACTGACCCAAAGTTAGTTTAACTGACCCGAAGTCAGTTGGAGGTCTGAAACCTCACTAGACTTGATCCCAGATCAATTGGTTGGACACGTGCCATCCTAGACATAAAGAGTACGGCAATCTCCAATGCGTCCATCGATCTAGCTATCGATCTCTATCCACATTTCCCACCTCATTGGCCAAGATGATAGGTACTTCCCATGAGTTTGAGACTCCATGGGTAGGATGCATACGAGGCACAGATCAAAGAGAGGTGAACCAACTCAATATCTTCACGGTAGTGTGGAAGCACACCAAAAAGGTTCGGCAAGCCTAGCCCTGTGGTTGCTTATACCTCCAAAAAGCTATCACCAAAGCCCCCTGGAGCTCCCAGAGCTCATCGTCCAACAGGACCCTCGGAATAGGGTTGTTCCACAATTCCAAGATTCTCACGGAAGGTTAGGAACTTGACCTTCCCTAAGGTCTTTGTGAGAATATCCGCGATTTGCTCATCAATTCCTATCTAAGTAACCGGATACTATTAAAATGCCCTCGTATCCCCGTATCCCCATGTCGGACACCTCTAGGTGTCGGATTCGACCCCAATTCGAAGGACACGGCGTGTCCGTACAGGGTACGGTCGGGACGCTGACCCCGTCGGACACGCCGTGGCCACTCCTGCCGGGTACGGCCGGGCCCGCGGCAACCAAAATCGCGCGATTTTTTTTTATAAAGTGTGGCTTTTCTTTCTTATTTTCTCACCTATTTCATTTGTGTTTCATTTGTGAAGTGAGAACTAGTGTGAGCAAGGAGCAAGAGCAAGGAGCAAGTGTGTTCTTTCGAAGAGATTCGGGCATCCGGTAAGTGCATTGTCCCTCTATGTTTTGCATTTAGTTTGTTGTTAGTGTTTGCATGTGCATATGTTTTATATATTTAGTTGTTTTTGTTTATTTTTTACAGTATTTATGGCTCAATCAAAGGCAGCAAGACAGGGGCAAAGAAAGGGGAAGAATGTCTCCATTGGAGATGCCCCTTCTGTCCCTCTTTCATCAAAGTCTGTAAGTATTCCATCCATTAGAAGTGGGGCTGCAACAGTAGCTTCAAATGTGCAGGGAAAACAAATTGTTGACCCCAAATACCCATTGTGGAAATATGCAACAAGAGAGGAAGGGGCAGCAAAAAAGGGAGGAGGAAATTGTGGCTGGAAATGCAATTTTTGCAATGGCCATTTCAATGGCACATATTTCCGTGTGAAAGCTCATTTGTTGGGTATTCCAGGTTGTGGCATTAAATGTTGTACAGCAATTGAATTGCCAGATAAGAAGAAATTGCAGAAAGAGGTGAGTATTGGTGAGGCAAATGTGGCAGCAAAATCAAAAAAATCCAAGACTGATGACCCCCTTCCATTCTTGAGGAAAAGCAGCAGCAAGTTCCCTTTTGAGACTTCTAGTAGGGGAGAATTAGCAAAGAGAAAGGCAACTGCAGTTGGTCCAATGGACAAGATTTTCCAAAAAGAGAAAAGGGAAGAGCTTGACCCCACCATTGCATTTTTTTTCTATCAGAACTTCATATCCTTTAATGTTGCACGGTTACCTCTATTTATTGAGATGTGTCGAGCTCTTTGTCATGGGGCTCCATCAGGGTATGTGCCTCCTGGGTCAGAGAAGCTCAGAACCACATTGTTGACAAAGGAAAAGAAAGAGGTGGACAAAATGCTTGAGCCTATTAAATCAGCATGGCCAACATCTAGGGTTAGCATTGTTTCTGATGGATGGACAGATCCAGCACGCCACCCACTGATTAACTTCATGGTGTCATCCACGAATGGTGTAGTTTTCTTGAAAGCAGTGGATGCACTTGGAGAGTACAAGGATGCACAATATATGGGTGAGTTATTTCTCAAAGTTATTGAAAGTGTAGGTGTGGATTGTTGTGTGCAAATCACTACAGATAATGCACCTGTTTGCAAGGATGCTGGCATGATTGTGGAAGCAAAATATCCACAAGTATTTTGGACACCTTGCATTGTCCATTCATTGAACTTGGCACTGAAATCTATTGCTTCTGATGTGCTTTGGATTGGAGCCACTATTGAGGATGCACAACATATCCGCAACTTTGTAACAAACCATACAAATGCCCTCACTATCTACAAGGAGTACAACAATCTATCATTGTTGAAGATTGCAGATACACGGTTTGCCTCTTCATTCATCATGTTGAAGAGGTTGAGGGAGGTCAATACCGCTCTTGGGTCTATGGTTATTTCAGAGTTTTGGTCTTTTTGGAGAAAGATGGATCAAGCAGCCTCAAAGAAGGTGAAGGACATAGTGTTGGATGATATATGGTGGGAGAAGGTAGATCTAATTATTCAGATCATGGAGCCTATCATTTCCTTGCTCAGAGTTGCAGATACAGACCAACCCATCCTAGGAGAGGTTTATGAGGGATGGGATTCCATGATTGAGTCTGTGAGGACCATTATTTTACAGAGTGAGTGCCTAGAGTATGAGACATCACCTGAGGCCTTCTTCACCGTCATACAGGATATTCTTGTCAGCAGATGGGACAAGAATTGCACACCTTTACATTGTTTGGCTCACTCCTTGAACCCAAAATACTACAGCCATGAGTGGCTGAATGGTGGACCTTCTCGCAGATTCCCTCCTCACATGGATGTTGAAATCTCACAGGGGAGGAAAGATGCATTGAGGAGGATTTTTCAAGATAGGGCATCCCTTGATGAGGTGGAGGATGCCTTTGCAGATTTTTCCACTGGCAGGGGGCGATTTGGAGGCTATGATTTGATTCGAGACAGGGGGGCTAAGAAGCCCCATTCTTCGTGGGCAACTCATGGGGCAGCAAGCCCTCCTCTACAGCAGTTAGCCATGAGGCTCCTCTCTCAGGTGACTTCATCCTCTTGTTGCGAGAGGAATTGGAGCACATATGGGAATTTGTATAGTGTGAAGAAGAGCAAGCTTGAGTAGTCCAGGGCAGAGACAATGGTGTATGTGCACACCAACCTTCGTCTCATCTATAGGCAGAGGGAGGATTGGTTGAAGGGAAAGACAAAGATGTGGGATGTCTTTCCTGATGATATGGGTCTGGACAACAGTGTTGAGTTGGCATTGGCCAACTTGGATCTCAATGCGCCAGTGCTAGAGCCTGTCAGATTTGATGATGGATTAGAGGGGTCATCATCCACACCAGCAGATGCAGAGATGATAGAGGAGGAGGATGCATCAGAGGCAGAGGAGAGCAGTGGTGAGCATGATGATCAGGATTTTGACAGTGATGCTGATTATGAGGATTGATGACTCTGACTCATTGAGGCTTCAGGCTTGTAGTCTTGTAGATTGTAGTTGATTTTGTATTTTCTATTTCTATTTGCCATTGGCAGTGTTGTTATGTAACACATTTTGATTCTGATGACTTGATGAAAAAAATACAGTATCTCACTATCTTCAATCTTGTCTTTTTGAGTAAATTTGACGATTGTATCATGTATGGTGTATCAATGTATCATTGTAATTTGTATTATAGTATCAATGATGATGTATGACTCATGAATATCTAATATCTATGTTTGAATCAATGAATTTTGTATGAATTTGTGCAAAAAATATCTAATTTTAAATATATTAATATATATATATTTTTAATAAAATAATATATAACGTAACGTATCCCAGAAGTATCCTGTTCCGGGGTCACCGTACCCGTGTCCGATACTTCGTATCCCCGTATCCCGGTATCAGGTGACTTAGGTTCCTAGATGATCGAGCCTTACAGCGCCTCGCTGTACCATATCCCGGATAAAATGGTACCTGATATCAATATTCTTGGATCGATCGTGGAACACGAGATTCTCTGACAAACGAATCCCACTCTGGTTATCACAAAGGATAACGGTGGTGTCTAGCACATGCCCGAACAACTCACTGAAGAGCTTTCGCAACCAAATAGCTTCACAACAGGCCATATTCGCTGCAATGTATTCGGCCTTAGCGGTGCTCAAAGCTACATAATTCTGCTTCTTGCTCATCCAGGATATCGAAGCAAACCCAAGTGTGAAGTAGCATCCAGATGTGCTCTTGCGATCCACCACACTGCCAACCCAATCGGCATCAGTATATTCATGGAGTCTTAAACTCCCGGCAGTGTATCTCAGCCCATGGTTTATCATGCCTCGAAGAGATCTCAAGAGATTCTTGGCACCAACCCAGTGAATGTGATGAGGATCAACCATGTGTTGACTCAAAGTGTTCACTACAATACATACGTTCGGACGGGTGTTCACTAAGAACATCGGGGCCCCTACGAGTTATCGATACTCGGTAGGATTTGCTAGCACGGGCCCAACAACGTTTCCACTCAACTTCTTAAAGTTGAGTTCCATCGGTGTCGACACAGACTTACAGTCCACCATACCAAATCTCTCCAACAACTTTACAATGTATTTTCCCTGAGAGAGGAAAATCTCGCCAGGTCTTTGCCAGACCTCCAAGCCTAGGAAGTAATGCATCGGTCCTAGGTCTTTCATCTCGAACTCAAAAATGAGCTCCCTCTTACATTGATGAATGAGAGGGTCAACACCTGTTAGGAAGAGATCGTCCACATAGAGAACTAGAATGAGAGGCTTTTCTCTATCAACCTTGAAGAAAAGTTTTGGATCATCATTACTTCGAGTGAAGCCTAGCTTCATCAAGTAGCTATCTATCCTCTCGTACCAAGCCCTGGGGGTTTGCTTCAGCCCATAGAGGGCTTTCTTCAACCTGCATACATGAGAGTCTCTATCCTGGACTTTGAACCCAGAGGTTTCTCCACATACACCTCTTCCTTTTTCAAACCATGCAGAAAAGCGATCTTCGCATTCATCTGATGGAGACTCCATCCTTGCGTGGCAGCAAGGGCAATAGTGGATTGGATGGTGGTATAGCGGGCCACGGGTGCAAATATATAATCATAGTCTATGCTTCCTTTTGAGAGAAGCCTCAAGCAATGAATCTTGCCTTGAACTTTTCAACACTACCATCAGGTCCATGCTTGATCTTATAGAGCCATTCCGAGGTGACAACATCTTTATCCTCCGGTCTCGGAACCACATCCCAGACATCATTCTTCATAATGGACTCATACTCTTCGTGCATAGTATCCTTCCAGACTTGATGCTTTACGGCTTCTTCAAATGATCGAGGCTCAGATTGTACGATTGTACTCATGGCTGCTAGATACCTTTTTTATCTATTCGACTTCTTGCTTTCACGGAATGTCCCCCTTGGGGCCATATGTCTCTTAGCATCTTCGAGAGTATCTTGGAGCCATGAGGGTCTTCTCTTCATTGAAGGAGGTGGATCAATAGGGTCCATCGGTCCTTCAACATCGGGCATCATCTCATCCTTCGGTTCTTCCTGCTTCCCTGATCTTACATCATGGTCTTCCTCGGAGCTTGGAAGATTTATCACTTTCCTAAAGGAAGCATCTTCATCGAAGGTGACATCATGGCATATCTCCACTTCTCTTTGACCAAGCACATAGACTCTATAAGCCTTCGAAGTTTCACTGTAGCCCACAAACATTCCCTTCCTCCCAGAAGCATCCAGCTTGCTTCTTTTCTCTTTCGGTACATGAAAGTAAACGGGACAACCAAAAACTCTAAAATGAGAAACATCAAGTTTCTTACTAGAGAAGACTTCTTCGGGAGTTTTGGAGTCCAGAGTAGAATGCGGACATCGATTTTGAATGTACACAACAGTGTTCGCAACTTCTCACCATAGAAACTTCGGAAGACCTTGGTCACATAGCATGTCACAGGCAACTTACACAATGGTCCTGTTCTTTCTTTCAACAACGCCATTTTGCTCAGGAGTATATATGGTTATGGTCTCCCTCTTAATGCCAGCTTCTCTACAAAAGTTATTGAACTCGTTTGTCTCATATTCGGTGCCATTATCGGTCCTCAAAATCTTGATCTTCTTTCCTATTTGATTTTCCACCAAGGCTTTGAAGGTACAAAACCACATGAATGCTTCATCCTTCTTTTTCAAGAAATATATCCAGGTCTTACGAGAGAAGTCATCTATAAACGTCATGTAATAAGAACATCCTCCCAAGGATGTCACGGGCAGCATCCCAGATAGATCAGAATGTATCAATTACAAGACATTAGATGTCTTTGTGAGACTTGAGGGGAAAGGTCCCCTTGTATGCTTTCCTTTGACACAACCCTGACATACACCTTCATGATCATTTTTGAATTCGGGCATCCCTGTCACCACCTTCCTTGCTTCGGGAAGGGCTTTGTAATGAAGGTGTCCAAACCTCTGGTGCCATAATTCGGTTTGACGAATTGTATCACATGTCATAGCCCCCAATAGACTTCCTCCAAACTGGTAGAGTGTATCAACTCTAAAGCCAATAGTGAGAGCTTCCTTGAAACTCTTCTTTCAGATGCGTACCTTTCCATCGATGAATGCCACCTTGAAACCTTTGTCTTTCATGGCTGAAATAGACACAAGGTTCTTCTTCAAATCAGGGACATACAATACATCTTGCAAATGGAGTACTTGACCTTGAGATAAATGGAGGGTCACAGTCCCTGTCCCTTTCACGGGATAGGTGGCATTATCTCCAAGGATAATTTGCAGATTGGTATCCTTCTCAATCAAATCAGAGAGAGCTTCTTTAAACCCAGTGAGGTGCCTTGAAGCACCACTCTCAATCAACTAGACATCCAAGGTGTCTGGTGGAGATGCAATAGAGAGGGCAGATACAAGAATGAATTCATTTCTTTTATTGTCAACAACATTAGATTCTTCATACCTGCAATTTCTTTACCTTTTGAAAGGTTGCCCATTTCCATTACGACCAGAGGGAGCTTTCCTCTTTCCTTTGAACCTGTTGTTCCTTTGACTTCCATTTCCCCTGTTGTTGGTGTTGTTGTTGTCATCTCTAGGAGAATCCCTTCTATTAGGGAATTCTCTAGCATAGTGGCCAAACTTGTTTCATGTGTAACATTTTCCTTTCTTTCCTTTGGCCCCTGCTCTTCCATGGTTCCTCGGACGACCATTGTTCTTCTTCTTAGCACGAGCGGTGAAGGAAACATTACCTTCATTTTCATATTCTGTCATTCTTGTTTCCTCTTGAGTGCATCTCGACAATACTTCATCAAAATCAGGAATCATATTATTATTGAGAATGGTAGTAATGAATACATGCCATTCAAAGGGTAGACCTCCAAGTGCAGTGAGAACCATTTCTCGATCAGCTATTGTTTCCCGAATGGTGAGAAGGTTATTCCTGATTTCGGTCAACTTCAAAAAATAGGATTGAACGGATTCATCCTTGCCTTTCTTGAGATTCTTCAATTGGTTTTTAAAGAAAAGAACTTGATTTGCATTGTTAGCCCTGAACATATTGACCAACTTATCATACATCTCCTTAGATGTGCCCAGCTCAGAGATGTAAGCAACTAGACTTTTATGGATGGAATCCTGGATGATCAACTTATCTTTGATTTCTCCTTTTCTATACTTCGTCTTAGTGGCAGCAGGTGCAGATGATGGAGGCTCTTGGATTTTACTCTGCACATAGTCCATGACCTCTTGATCTTCCAGGACCAAGTCCAAAGACATTTTCCAAGCATGATAGTCAGACTTGCCAGTCAACCTATCATCAGCTTTGAAGCCATTATAATTTGAGGTACCCATGGGTCCTTGACAAATACTACTTCTTCGGTGATTTCTCTTAGCATAAACTTGGGCTTTGTCTTCACCTTAGCTCTGATACTATGTAAAATTTTGAAGATGTTCTATGCTTGATGCAACTTTACTTCAAACCCGATACTAGATAGCAATCACATAAACATGAAAAGCAAAATGCTGATAGAACATACCAATAGATCGACAGAAGACAAGCCAAAAATACACTTCACTTGATCAACAAAAATATGTGTTGTGGTGCGTTACGACGGTCAACGGGATGCTTCAACCAGCAAAGTTTCCTCATGGTCAGCCAACCAGAAGTGTCACACAACCCTCAAGACAACTCCACAAAAGTTAACCCAAAGTCAACGTTGTCAAGTCAATGGTCAACACAGAATAGAAGCAACAAAAAGTCAACGCAACAGGTCAAAGGTCAACGTCTAGCCTCAATTTTTGTGCTAATGAATGAAGGCTTCAAAAATCAGAATTTTGGTGAAGGTTTGAGGTCAAATGGTCAAGCGTTGACCAAAGTAAACACTGGTCAAACCTGCGCTGAAACCCTAGACAGATTCAAACAGAAACCCTAGCTGCTGTTCCACACGTGTGAGAAGAAAAGCCTCCAAATGTTGATCGAACCAATCAGACACAAGAGAGGTGTGATGAGTGGATGATGAAGATGAACTCCAAGTCTGCTCAATTTATATCCTTCTGTGAGGGTGCGTGACACATCTGTTGGGGCTCCAAGCCTGCATTACAATTCTGACTGACCTTGCACATAAGTGGAATAAATTTAAAATAAATGTTCTGCTCATCCAATCAAGATGATCTTTAGATCAATCTTGCACCTCTCCGAAAAAGTAATCTAATAAAAATATTGGCATCATTATCTGAGTAGTACAACATGGAGTTTGGACCTATTTTCCCAAAATTAACAAAAAAGAAAAAATAGGCCACTCTTAACAAGAAATTGTACCACAAAATGCAAAAGATGGCTGGGACAAAAAATAATTAGCACGTGGGCAAAGTCCAATACACGAGCTTTGCCCCATACCCATGGCCATCACCCTGGTTCCATAGGCCCTAGATGAGCCTCCTTTTTCATTCGGGAACCCATGATTGTCCCAACCTCTGGAGGGCAATGAACCACCCTACCTTAAAGGGGTAATCATTGCTATATTCGACACATCATGCTCTTATCCTTGAGCCCCGAGCAGATAATTAAATAAAATTCATAAAAGGAAAAAAACATATAAAAGAAGGGTGGAAAAATCAAGGTCGGGACACCTCATGTACCACGATTTCTCCCTCCAACACATTATATACCCTGGTCTGGGCTCCCCCTTGTCTAGATGCATCTATGCCCTGATATGTGGCCCAGGATTGCCCATCTCATTCCCTACTCCATTTCACTTATTTATCACTTGCCACCCCCATTCAAAGGATGTACCTTAGACCTACTATCCCCTTTAAGGGCTGAAACCACTTAATAAGGTACGTGGCATATGCCAAAGTCCACTACGGAAGGGCATGCCATTGTCAAGTTCCCACTTTGTTATCCATGATTTGTAATCTCTTTTACACGATTACTCTAATGGCTGGTTGTACTGGAAGCCTAGGGGACACATTGGATCTTATACAGGATTGCAGGTTGTTTCCATATGGGTTTGGTCTCCCTATACGGGGTCCTAACCCCCAGATGGCTACATTGGCACATATAGGGTGTGCGTAGAGAGCCATGGGCCTCCACAACAACAGACAACACTCCACAGATCCCCATCGATGTTCAGAGACTACTAGCGATCCACTTTTGGGATGATGATGTTGTGCTTGGTACACTATGCCCAACAGGCCCCACAGGAGCCCCACACTCTTGGAAGGTGTCCCAAGAGTTGTACGATGTCATGGCAACATTCATTCCGTCACTCGAGCCCTTGCAGAGGATCTACATGCATCTTTGATTCATATGGAGACCCATGCGGTCATTTATGTTTCCCCACACCCACTGGGAGCACCAAAGGTCTACTACTTGGAGAACAAGGGGCCACCCCCTTGTCCATCATATTTTGAGGAGTTTATTCCTCATTGTGGCACTTCAGGATATTATTAGCCCTTTGGAGGGCCCCACGACATGTACATATTATTATTTGGCCCCCTGAGAGACTTATTTTTACATTTAAGAGCTACTTTGGCGGGCTTGTCACCAATAGGGGTCTTATTTGCACATTATTTTATCAGTAGGGGCTAATGTGGGCTCATAGGCTAATTCAAACTCCTAAGAGGGGTATATATTGATGTTAGCTACATTCATTTGTATCATCACTTCACTTGGGATCTCTCTATCTTTAGAGAACTTCACATTTCTTCTTGGTGGATTATTTTGGATAAATGGATGAATTGTGATTTATGGATTTGGGCCATTTTTATATTTGAGCTTTGTTTTTTGCAAATGTGATGCTGGTTGGATATACTCTCTAACACTGTAAGTGAATTTTAATGATATATTCTTGTTGCTGCATACTGTTGAACTTCGCTATAATTAGGGCTAGTTGTTGCATAATTGGAATGTGGAATTGAGTGTCTATTTAGCTTGTTTAAGGTATGGGATATTGTTAGATGAATGAAATGTCCTAGAGATTGTTTTATCTCGATAATATTGCACCATTTGTAGTCTTTTCAAGTATGTCAAATGACCCATAGTATTGTGGTGCCATCTTAGCACATGTCCCCGCCCTTTGGGAACTCCTTTTGGGCTTAATCCTCAGATAAACGTGTTCTTCAACTTGGAACTCCTTGTGGATCCTGTTCTTATCTGCATAGCTCTTCTGTATGTCCTGTGCCACCTTCAGATTTTTCCTTATGATATGAACTTGTTGTTCCATATCTTTAAGGGAGTATTACATTTCCTGCCATATAATGCTTCAAAGGGGCTCTTCCTTATGGATTCTTGGTGTCCACTGTTGTATGCAAACTCCACAAGTAGAAGATACTCTTCCCATTTTCTAGCTGATGCCTCGCATACATCCTTAACATGTCCTCAAGGATCTAGTTGGTCTTCTCGGTTTGCCCGTCGTTCTATGGATGATATGTGATGTTGAATGCTAATTCCGTCCCCAAGCTTGGGAACCGTTCCTTCCAAAACCTGGAAGTAAATTTAGCATCTCTGTCGAAAACGATCTTTTTGGGGATGCCATGCAACTTCACGATCTCTCTTATGAAGAGTTTTGCTATTTTGCTAGCAGAATGGGTGGATTCGACTGCCACGAAAAGAGCTACCTTGCTAAGTTTGTCCACCACTACCATGATTGCGTCGTGTTGCTTCATTGTTTTGGGTAATCTTGTGATGAAATCCACGGAGATTACATCCCACTTCCATTTCGAAATGGGGATACGCTGTAGTAATCTTGCTGTATGTCTGCATTCAACCTTCACTTGCTGGCATTCCAAGCATTTTGCCACGAAGTCTGCTACTTCTTTCTTCAAGTTTGGCCAGTAGTAGCTTCTTTTAATGGCTGTGAGGTTCTTTTAATACCCTGGGTGTCCTGAGTAGGGCTTAGTGTGGGATTCTCTCATTATTAGTCCTTTTATTTGATCACTGTTAGGCACATAAATTCTGCCTTTAAATTAGATTAAGTCATCCTCAATGAGGTGGTAGTCTCCATCCTCACCATCTCGTCACAATCCTTCCTTTACTCGCTGGTATGCTTCATCCTGTTGTCCAACGCTCTTGATCTTTTCGTCCAATTTTATCACACATGAGCTTACAATTGCCAAATGATTCACTTGAATCCTCCGGCTCAAGGCATCAACAACCTTGTTTTCCTTGCCCTTTATATACTTGATCTCGAAGTCAAATTCGCCGAGCGTGGCCAACCATCTGGCTTGCCTAGCATTCAACTTCAGATGTCCAAACAAATATTTGAGCCCACTATGATATGTTATGAGTGTGAATTTCCGACCAAGGAGGTAGTGCCTCCATATTTTCAAAGCGTGAATGATAACAACCAATTCCAGGTTGTGGGTCATGTAATTCTCCTCATGTACACTCAATTTTCTGGATTCATAGCACACAACTTGTCCTTCCTGCACTAAGACTCCACCGAGTCCCTCTTTGCAAGCATCGGTACATACTACGAAATCCTTGTCTAGATCTGCAATTCTCAACACTGGTGCACTGGTGAGCAATTGCTTTAATTGCCGAAGCTGTCCGCAAACTACGTGGTCCATTCAAATCTCTTCCCTTTTCTCTGTAAGGCTGTAATGGGATGCCCGATTTTGGAGAAATTTCGAATAAATCTCTTGAAATATCCTGCCAATCCCATGAAGATCTGATCTCATCCACTTTCTTTGGGGTTGGCCACTCCCTTGTCGCCTTGACCTTATCCAGATTAATCGATACGCCTTCCTTGGATACAATGTGCCCTAATTAGTGTATCTGTGTCTGTAAGAAATCACACTTATCAAGCTTTGCATAGAGCTTGTGTTCTCTCAACAACTATAACACATCGACTAGATGTTACTCATGCTCTTCCTTAATTTTGGAATAGACCAATATATCGTCCACAAATATGATGAAAAACTTGTCCAAGTACGGTCGCATCACCCCATTCATCAGTCACATGAATGTGGCATGAGCATTAGTGAGCCCAAAGGGTACCACTACGAATTTGTAGTGCCCATATCTCTTTCTGAAAGCAGTCTTATGAATGTCCTCCTTGATTCTCACTTGATGGTAGCTTGACCTCAAGTCAATTTTGGAGAAGATTGCTGCTCCCCTTAACTGGTCAAAGAGATCATCAATCCTTGGCAATGGGTACTTGTTCTTGATGGTTACCTTGTTCAGTTGTCTATAATCAATGCATAACCTCAGAGTTCCATCTTTCTTTTTAACAAATAATATCGATGCTCCCCAAGGAGACACACTTGGCCTTATGTACCCCTTGTCCATCATTTCTTTCAGCTGCAATTTCAGCTCAACCGACTTCGGAGTGCTCATTCTATATGGGGCCTTAGATGTTGGTGTTGATCCAGGTATCAACTCGATAGAGAAGTCTATCTCTCTGTGAGGGGGTAATCCAAGAACCTTTATTGGAAAGACATCCGCATATTGTCGCAAGACTCGGTACCTCTGAAGCATCTAAACCTCCTCTTCCTCTGTCGCTCCATCTACTCCCTCATCCTTGGAAACTTGTACTGCGAACAACGTGCATCCCTTCCTACAATTTCATTTGGCCTCCATGGCAGTGATCAACCTCACTGATATGGGATTTCTCTTGCCTTCCAATATTCTCTTCGTTCCTTGCTCATCCAAGCATTCTATTATTTTTTCGTAGCAATACACCTTGGTCCGGTGCACGTACAATGAGTCCATTCCCAACAATATGTCATACCCACCTAATGGCAACACATTCAAGTGAGTTGTTGTGATCATGCCACTGAGTTCTAATACACATGAGTTCACCCATTGGCTGATCCTTCTCTTTGTCCTTGTTGCCAACTGAACCGACCACGGTTCTTGGTGCAATTCCTTGTCCAATTTGCACTTTTCGACAAGCTCTAGGCTGACATAACTATAATTAGAACCTAGATCAATCAAAATAGAAACAACTTGCTCTTGTAGCTTACCTTCCATCTCAGTGATGTATGCCTGGTGATCTGCTTGGTGGTTGTTGAATGCTGCGTAAATCCTGTGCATACTTCAGCCTACTTCGCCCACCGTGCTTGCTTCCCGAGCACTGTAGATTTTGAGTCCAACCTCTTGTTGATGAGGACAATCCCTTCTCTTGTGGTTCCCACCACAGGGCCAACACTTAAGTGGTCCCTGACCTTCAATCTTGGGTTGCGCCGATGCTGATTGTTGTCCATTCCCTTTAACAACATTGTTGGATTTCTGCTGAGACTGTCTTATCTGAGTTGGGTGTTTCCTCCCTTTTCCTTTTGGGTTTGTCCTGGACCAATTCACGTTTCGCTTAGCAGTGCTCTTGGCTATCCAACTACTCTTAGTCTCGGGTGTACACCTTGCTTGCTCATAGCAATGCTCTAGCTTCTTAATAACGTCCTTCAGAGTCTGGGGTTCCAATAATTCAATCTTATCTCTGAATACCATAGGCAACCCACTGATGAACCACTGGATTTTGACCTTCTCGTCCTTGAGATATGGAACATATCTCAATAGCCCCAAAAACTTGGTGACATACTCCTCGCTAGTCATTTGTCCCATTCTGAGTTCATAGAATTCATTTGCCTTATTGTCGTAGCAGCGTTCAAACAGGTCTTGTTCCCTGAAAAGCTTCTCAAACTCATCCCATGTCAGCTCCTCTTCGATTATGGCTCTAGTATTCTTCAGGTCCTCCCACCAGATGTCGACTTTTCCCTTTAAACTGTAAGAGGCAACTTTGATTTCATATTCCCAGAGTAGTCGTGTATTTTAAAGAACTTCTTCATCCCTAACAATCATGCTTTTGCGTCCTCTGCTTGCTTCACATCCCCATCAAATGTGGGTGGTTTTGCCTTTTTAAATTCCTTAGGCATAAGCTCCCTCTCCTTGCTCCCTGAGCGATGGTGGTGGCGCAGGTGATGACGTCTTAGGATGGAAGAACTAGATGGGTTGCCTGAGTGAGGTGCCTGTGTTCTAGTCCTTTGGGAATTCTTAAAGATTCTCCCCCTGGCACAATGTCCTCACTACCCTGCCTAGGCCTCTTTCGGGATCCGCTACCATCTGCTCCATTGGTATCCTCTTCTGACTCTCAAGGGTTGATCCTATCTCTACGACTGGTCCTTACTTCAGATTGCCTTTACCTTTGCTAGTTCGAGAGATTTTGTAGGATGACTGCATTAATCTCTGCATGCCTCTCTTCGGCTATTACCAACCTCTCATTATCGACCTTAAAACTTCTCACCTCGTCTCGAAGGCTTCTCAAAGTGTCCATCCAATTTGAGGATTGATTTCCTCCCCCTTGCCCAACTGATTCCTCTTCATCATTGGTTCTGACTCCATCATATCCATGCTGGGACTGATCGAAACTATATTCAACCATTCCGGTTCTCATCACTATATCTTTTCTATGTTATGTTGCTTGTGTCGTGTTGTTAATCACACACATTGTTAGACATTCTACAACAACGTTTAAACATAATCAAAGATCATGAGCTTGCATTTACGAAGTATCATGGGGTTCTCGTGATAACAAAACAACCTTGTTAATATACAAGCCATTTATAATTGCATGCAACAGTCATTCAATCATGCAATTGGTACATAACTATTGACAAAACACATTTACAATCATAATTCTTGCTCCAGTGGAGTTGTTAACCATCAACTGACATATCCTATCATAACTTTAGTAATCAATCAGTGAGCGCAGTTCAACTGACTCAGCATTCTATAATCATGTAACAAAACTTCCTCACTTGCCTATGACGAAGCCCATCCAGTCCAACTACTGAACCCAGATGCTTTGATACCACTCTGTAACATAAACTGTCCCCTTGCATCAAATGGGGTAATGATTCTATGCGAACTAAATATAATTTTTTATTTTTATTTTTTATCCGTACATATATATGCATTGTTTGTGTATATATACATACAGAAACAATGCATCTATATGTACGGAAAAAAATTATATTTAGTTCGCATAGAATCATTACCCCATTTGACTTGAGGGGACAGTCTATGTTACGGAGTGGTATCAAAGCATCCATGTTCAATACTTGGACTGGATGGGCTTCGTCACGAGAAAGTGAGGAAGTTTTGTTACATGATTATAGAATGTTGAGTCAGTTGAACTGCGCTCACTGATTGATTACTAAAGTTATGATAGGATATGTTAGTTAGGTTGCCATGGCTCCAGGGCCTCTCGACACCTTGTCTCCCAACGTATGGCTTCCCCGCCGGAAACGATCTGCTTGGCTGACGTGTCATGTCTTCGGGACCTCATGGTGCTTCTAGTTACCAAGTTGAGTCTTCTCCCCAGAACTCGACCTGTTGGCTAACAGATTGCCACCTCTACAGGTAGCGTCCACTTCATTTCTTCGCGCTATTCACTACGGGTATTTCCTTGGAACTTTCCTCACTTACAGGGTTCCGACCTCCGGGGTACGACCTTGCCCAAGTGGCGTCAACCATGCCCTGAGTCCAACTCAAAATGACTCCGCGTGTCATCCATAAGTGGCCCACTAGACACCCAAGATGCCCCATTGTTGACCACGTGTCTTCAAGACATTGTGCCAGTATGGTCTCCATGCGAAAGAAAAGGAATCCATTGGTTATTGAAATTCGTACTGGGTCCCCACTAGTGGTCGGGCCCATGAACCCAGGACACAATAAGGAATTGTTCGTGCAATTCCCTAGGGTTTCGACCTTCCGGGTTCCTGTGATGGCCTCTCCTCACGACAACCTTCCTCACCCAATGGTTCGGGTAACGGAAGAACTTCCACTACCGTCTCTTGGAAGAACCCTGATGCTCTTCTGCCGTTAAGTCCTCGGTTTGTATTTAAATTACCTTTTGGCTTCCCACCCTACTGTCTTCTACCCTGTCATTCTGACCAATCTTGTGAAGGGAATCTCCTTCCATCTATTAGGAGTCTCCTCTGACTAGGGTTTTGACCGTTATGAGGATAAGATTGGCCCAACTTTTCCTATAAGTTCATGGCCTGCTACCCTTGAGCTATAACAAGGCTTTTCTACTCCTTCTCGCTACGACTCGGTCGAAGGCTTTCGACTCTGCACCGTGGGGTGCCTTAGAAGGAGGACTTGGCAATCCTCACGACTGCCAACTCCGCTACTGCACAAACTTTCCTGAACTAGCCTTGCTGGCTATGACTTTCCCTTAGGAGTCTGGTAGACCTCCAGATGAAACTTATAGGTTCACTACGATGCTCTTGGTTTCCTAGTGCGATTTATGACGTTATCCCTCTCGAGCTTGAGTGATTGGTTCTCCAGCGAGTTCTTGTCCTCTGAGTTTACCCATTCCATGAGGGAATGTCCCCATGGGAGGCGTAGGCGCCCCTGCGTGGATTACCTACCACGAACTTGGCGCAGACTCCAGGGAGGATCCAACCTCGCCTACCACACGCTGATGGTGCCAAACCTTGTGCCGGGCTTGCAAACAACTCCATGCCAATATGGAAAACCTGCAGGTGCCTCGACCGTCGCTTTACAATGCCAACAATACATATACAACCTGTTGAAAATGCAAGGCTAAAGGACATTTGGGTAAAGTTAGTGGCTCAACTAATATTAGGGAAAAACTCCCTTGGATGTTAAAGCCGTGCTTATCGAGCAACTTTCAATGTGACCACGAATGACTCACAAGTGAATACAAACCCTGCTATGCAAAAAGTCTCTCTCCTTGTAATCTTATATTAATAAAGGGTCACAGAGCCCACTATTAAACCAGGCTTTCATGGCTTGATGTTGTATTATGACTTAGTCTTAATTATCATGTGATTAATATGATTTTGTGTACCAACTATTTCGTGCTTGTTGTTTAGCAGTTAACATATTTTCGCTTTTCAACTTTCTCACACATTCGTGCATATATTCCACACATATACATACATAGATGCAACCATTTAATACATCATACAACACACAGGGAATATAATGCATAAGCAAGTCTTCATCAGCACAATGTAGTACCTACCACTAAACCATTATCCATAAACACAATAGCATTATTCATCATACGTTAAACAAAGTACACAATTACTTATCTTGGAGTAGATAGGGAAACTGATTCTGGGACAAGGACTCTCCACCCAACCGTAGATAACTGCAGCCTCACTTACTTGCAGTCATCACCATCAAGCCAGATTCTAGACTCTGGGAGTGCTCGCTTTAAGGACTAACACACCAATCTGTCACTGAATTTTGGGACTCAAGAGGACCTCCTTCCTTAATCCCACTAGTTGGTAGCTTCTTGCTTGGTCGATACCAAGAGTCCAGAGGTGCCCAACCTCACCCCCAAGTGCTCACACAGTGATTCGCCCCCTTCCAGGGAGTCTAGAACATGCTATGCCATCCAGGCATTAACCATTAGTCTTCATTCTGATCTTCCTCAACTTCTGCTTAAGGATGCCATCTACCCAAGCTGTTACAGGGCTCCAATGTTTGCTATCTCAATCCACAGCCTCTAGGGGACCCAAGCTGTTACAGGGCTCCAAAGGTTCTATCCCAACCCACAACCTCTAGGGACGCAAGTTGTTACAGGGCTCCAAAGACCTTTGTCTCAACCCACAACCTCCAGGGACCCAAGCTGTTATAGAGATCCAGGGATTCTATCTCAACCCATAGCCTCTAGGGACCTCAAGCTGTTACAGGGCTCCAAAGACTAGCAACTCAACACACAGCCTCCAAGGATCAAGAGCCAATCCCCTTCTCTTCTCTTCTCTTCGGCACTGCCTGTGGAGAGCTCGTGTCGAACTTTTCCTCTGCTTCACATTGTTTGTCGTTCTCTTCCGGTTGCTCCTGTATTCCCGTCTCTCCCTTCTCTCCCATTGCTCCCTCCTTTTCTTTCGTGTTCTGCCTTTTCTTGGTTTATTCCTCGACCGTCATTACTGCTGCATCCTCCATGGCCTACAGTGCACCGTCCCTTTCCATAAATTCCTGTCCCTTCTTTTTTTGTGGTTTCTTCGCAAGTGGCATGGGTCTGCATACCTCTTTTCTCTGCTTCTTTAATTACAAGAGCTCTTTTCTTTAATTCCGGCACCTGCTAGTCTTTAATGGCTTTCCTGCATTTTCAGGTTTCTCCCTTGCACAAGAAACCAAGACATCCCAAGCAAGCGACTCCCTTCCCAGCTCTGGAATCCATGTCCCTGATTGAGTCCCGATTTGATTTCAATTCATTGTACAATATTTACAATGCATTTACGATGCCATTCGCATGGGATCCTCGGGTGGGGCTGTCACACCACCAATGAGATAGTAAGAGGAATTGAAATTTGGTTCCCCACTAGCAGTCTCTGCTAGCCTGCTGCTAGTACTTGGCAGGCTACGTTGTCGACTATGCTGACTCTTCCACATGCAATAATTTTCATTGAGCTGTTTGACTGGTTTGAGCCTTGAAAAACACTCTTGTGACACTCTTGTGAATGCCACGATGTGGTTTTCCAGAGCTTCACTTAGACATGGAGGAGGCACAGAGTAGAGAAAAACAACTTCCTTCTCTATTCCCTCTGTTCTTTATTCTTACTTTGGCTATTCAGTGTGATGGGCCAAGAGTTTCTCTGCATGAATGCTGCCAATTGTAGAGGAACAAGATCACCGCAATATCCCATCAAGAAACATCCCCTAGATTCGACGCACTGCCTGGATGAAGAATATCATGGAGAACAGGTGGCAGAACTTGTGAGGTTAATACTATGGGACCTCACAATATTGCTCGATTCCTATGGCCAAGTTGAGAATAACTTCATCAGAATGACCATTCCATGAGCTTTCCAATGACCTCAAGAATGACGACCATCATGCAACCACGAGGCCAGAGAAACATGTTGATAACAAGTGCAGAAAAATTGGTGATGAAAACAGTCCCCTTGTTGTCAAACTCTGAAGAAAATTTCACAGCCCATTTTCTCCAATTGAGCACATAGTCAACTTGCAATTGCGGGCAGCAATCCCATTTCCATTTCAAATACTGTGAAGAAACCTCTAGTGGTACGTGTGTGATTTTTTCTTGTCTCTCAGGGATCTGCATGACATCCCCAGGCTGTATATTGCCAACAACAATAACGACAGTGATGCTGCTGAAGCCTTGGGGTTGTTTCAGATGCCTCCCGCCAAGCTTAGCAATTGATATTATTTGGTAAGCTTTGAGAAGCCAATATCTCATTGAAAAAAGTGGGATTTGATCAAAAGACAAACCACATGGCCATAGATGTCGAGAGAAAAGGCGCTGAGTGGGCGGGGGAGATAGAGAGCCATGAGGGTTCTCCTACGGCTCAGCCATTTTTGAGCCACAAAGGTTTCTCTATATTCTACACTAGAATGTGGGCTACATCTAAAGCATTCAGAACTGGTGATGTGCTAGTCCAAATGTGGGCTACATCCACCAATATTTGTTCTTTTTCTTTTAATACCAGGCTGACATGATAATCACCACCTTATCATTGAAATTGTGCTGCATGAAGTCATCAGGAACAGATCGCAAATGTTATCCAGAGAGAGAATAGAGTGAATGGGTGCAAGAAAAATGGCACCACACAGAAAAGCACACTTAGGATTACATGAGGAGGAGTCCTAAGTGGATGAAGGCCACAAATCCCATGACTCACAAACCCAAAGGCTAGAAAACCTATGAATTCTCTGATACCACTGTTAGAACTCACACTCAAATGCAAGAGAGATTGATAAGCGTGAGATGCATTATCATTTATAATATACACACGAATACAATGTTTTATGACCCATGGTTTCATATTCCAAGAGGTCTCTTGGACTCCTCATGGCTATTCAAATTCACTTGTGGCTTTTCGCCTTCCTCTCAAGTGAATATGACAATTTACATATTCCCTGAGTATTACATTTCCAACAGCTGTTGATACTTCCACAGTGATGATACAATGTTGAAACTTGATATTTTCAAATGCTGAATAGTGTGATGATATTCTAAGTGGGCTTGTACATATGTCATAAACATCTTTAACAACAGCACTATAATGCTTATGATGCTATCCTAAATCCTAATTTGTTTTAAAGTAATCCTGTATGGCATCTACAGCTCTTGTACAGTTAACAGCAAATTCCACCTTTTATATGATCAGAGATTTTTCTCATTTCTGGATCAATTTGCATATATGGATCGTACATGCGATGGTTTAAGATTTGAACATAAAGAACATATGTGAACTTTGGATGTAATATCTCTAAATTTTGAGCAATTAAACTTCTGGTCGTGTTCTCAGAATTCTATTCTTTGCTGTAAGGAAACATTCTGATTTTAAGCCTAAGGACAGAAATCTCTCAAGCAAATCTGATATTTCATTTTTGTGGATGAATAATTTGTTCAATACAATCCTTTAGTGGTCTCACGGTTTAATATGTGTGGTGCATGGTGACTCCTGGAAACATTCAAATTTTCACAGCAATACTCCACATTTGGAATAGTACATCATTAAATTTACAAGACTTGGGCCAGATTTCATAAATAAAATCTTTTGCATTTCATTTGGTCATTGTCTTCTTGATATTTCCTTGTCATGTCTTTGCTTCCCTCAAAGGATTGTGATAAATATTCTTTCATATGTTGAATGGGATAATGCAAAAAGGTAATTTTTTAACTTGCAATAACTTATGATCTGTAATTGATGTTTCACAATTTGGCAGCATCACTTTCACATTTCACAGCTTCACATTATAAAAGTTTGGCACTGATTTTTATTTTCACACCGGCACTTAATATTTGATAACCAAATCAAAGTTACACCAATCCTTGGGCATCCCTTTTCACATTCAACAATTGGGACTTTATGGGTTTGGGTTAACTGCACAAATTGCTTGCCTTCTGTCCAACTTGGGCAGCTTGGATTAGCATTGTGAGCTTCTTGTGACTCCTCAACCTTTAGGAATTTTTTACCCCTAAAAAGAGTTAGTTGTTTGAGTAAACTAAAACCTCAGCTAGGTTCTTCCCCTTTACCAACTATTAAGCGCTGGTCAATTCAGGGATTTGTCCCTAGGCCTGGATTTCCTTAGCCTAAAGAGTGGAGCAAATCACTAAAGTGACGGATAGTGATTTGTTTGGTAGTACTCTTAGGCTCTTTGAGAGTAAGGTTAGGAATTTTACCAAGGTTGCAGGAAACGCTGGCCTAGGCCCGTTTCTCTAAGGAAACAAAATGGAAACGGGGAAACCCATACCGTACGGCCAGGAAACGCGTTTCCGGCCATACTGGTACGTTTCCCATACAGGAAACGGTACCAGTACGGCCGGAAACGCGTTTCCCAGCCGTACAGGAGCGTTTCCCCCTAAAAAAATGTTATTTTTTGATTTTTTTTGGGATTCGGGCAATATATTATTATTTTATTTGTCTTGGATGCTTCGCTTCTAATGATCAAGCCTATAGCCCTAGTATTTATATGCGATTCATGGTATGTTAATTCACTTCTACTTAAATTTTTAACATTACCATGAAATGACTCAGGATGTTTGAGGTTGGTTCCGACCTCATGGATTTCATATGGAGAAAGTAGAATTTTAGATCTCATTCAAAATCCAGCAGACATGTCAGTTTTTCAGGATTTCAGGATTGGATGATTGCGATGTTTCCATCGGATTTTGTCATGTATTAGGGTATGGAACTCATATTTAATCAAGAGCACCAATCCCTCTATGTACCTTGATGTTAGTGACATTAGTTGTCAAATTCCTCTATCATGACCCTACTAAAAATGTACCCATCACCCAAACAAAATCTTGACTTGACATGCTCATAGTCTTTATTGTACTTGCAACCTCATATATATAATAAAGGCTGATTTTGAGATTTTGATATATAATAAAGGTTGGTTTTGGATATTTCGATATTGCTATTTTTATTATGTCTCTGTTATCATTCATGAGTAAATGTCTTGTAACTTGTAATAGTTTATGCTTTGAATTTATCATGTATGTTTTATGATTTCACATAAGATTTCTTAAATGTCCTAAATTCTAATTTGGGGAGGTCAAGTTTCGTATCGCTTTCCGTTTCGGAAACTCGTTTCCGTTTCCTCGTTTCGTGCAACTTAGAATTTTCCTTTAGGGAGATATTGAGAGACAACAGTGTTAACACAAGAATTTCTTGATGCAAATCTTGTGTTAAAGCCCGAGCATGTATGTGCACATATGCTATGGTACTGCAATTCACAGTTCAAGGTTTCACTGAGTTTTCTTCAGATTAGTTCAGAGACCTCACTTCTAGTTTGAGATCAGCCAAGAACACTTTAGGTTCTAATTGTTGCAGGGTCCTTGGAGTACATCAATTTTCTAATTTTAGCAGTTATCTTGTGCAACACTTGGAGCATGGTACTTTATGATTTCAATATTTTTTATTTCATGAAAATTATATTTTTTGAAACTTCCTAGTTTTAGCAACTAATTGGAGTCTTGAGTTCCCATTTGATGGTCTTTCAGAAGGGTA
Source organism: Pinus albicaulis (assembly GCA_034641835.2). Lineage (NCBI taxonomy): Eukaryota > Viridiplantae > Streptophyta > Pinopsida > Pinales > Pinaceae > Pinus > Pinus albicaulis. Next base: position 1,210,011,480 of record CM076584.1, read on the forward strand.
TTTTCTGTTTTTTAAATGTGTGTTTATAAATTTTCTATTTTTTAAAACTAATTATTTTTATGGATACACTCTTTGGAGAAGGACGTGTATGTGAATATTGGTGGAAATCTAAGAAACTCTGTTCTTAGACTTTTTATTTGTAGAAATGAACTGATTCTCTCCTCATTCCTTGCCCCCTTCTGTTTGGAGTCATTATTTTTTCAAGATATGATCCTAAGAATGCTTTAAATCTTCGATGTACTTTGTTTTTAATATTTCTCTTGATGTACTTCGTTTTTAATATTCTCCTCTTCTTTTTCTCTCGATGTAATTTTAAATATTCCTTATGTAATGGCCACATCCATGTTTTCAAATTATTCCAGCTGCCGTACCCTGCACCAGCATACCCACGTTTTGGAGAGCCATATTAGGTACAATGTATTGGTTCCTTGCAAGTTTCAATCTCTTTAATTCCATGCAACCTTGGCCCTAGGTAATAATTACTGTAGTTTAGGTAATGATTAATTCATGTAAGGTTTTTTGTACTTTTCAGACACACTTGACCTCAAACTGGAGAGGTAATGATAATTATTCAGTCAAATATGATTTCATCGCTCTTTCTTCTGACCATGCTTATCATTGAGTATTACTAACAAAGTTATGGATACTGATAATGATTTTCTTTTCTTCATTTATAATAGGTCAGATAAAGCAGATTTGTCTAAAGTTTTTGTTCTGCATTTCTTTTTGTTTCTTGCATAATAATGCTTTCAGATTGCTGGAAATATTTCCCATTTTGAAGTCAAAAGAGAATAAACATTACTTTATATAACTTTCCTTTCTTATTCTTAATCAGTCTAATGTTGGCCTATATGTTGCAGATAAACTTCGTGGAGAAAACCATGCCTAAATCTGGATTAAAATTTTTTCGGACACAATCTCCCAGACATTTTGAAGGAGGTGATTGGAATCAAGGTGGTACATGTCATAGATCACAGCCTCTGCAACCTGAAGAGGTGATGGATTTTCTCAGTTATAGTTTTTCCTTTTTATGGATCTCTCATAAATTGAATAACAAAATTAAAGAATTGTACATCTGAAGATTGAGACGTCGCATTTGTAACCTAGTAAGAGTGGGCAATGTTTGTTCTATGCAAAAGTTTCTATTTTAACATAACTATTATTATGGTAAGATGGATGATACACAATGTTTGATAATGATGCAACGCTTCAGCTTATCAGCCATTTTATGCTATACTGGTCTGTTCGAGCCATTATTTTCACAAATTTGTCTACGAAAGGATTGCCAATTTTACTTTTTATTCATCTTTTATCTATAGTTTACAAGATATAGATTGATATTCTGATGATGTGTTCATATGTCAATGTCTTAACAGGATAGTGATACTGTAGGATGTGTGTGCACATGTCCCACCAGTAACATTTCTGTTCCGATTTTTTAAATGCATCTTATATTATATTATTAACCAAGAGATTTCTGTTGAGTAGAGATCTAAGAATTGTCCGTGGTGGGTTCCTCATGTAACATGAGCGAGAATGGGCAAGAGGTCAACCTTAGCTCCAATTTCCATAGGTTCAATGTCCATCCAAAATATTTCTAATGCAACTTTCATCTGAGCTCCTATTTCTACTTTAAAAGTTGATCATTCCCCCAATTTGAACTTAGAGGATTCCTTATTAAATGTTCTCTGCATCTCCTTCATTGATACATAGCAGACCTCCTTTTGGAGCTCTGATACTAAATTTATCTGAACTCATGTGCTTAGGTTCAAATGGTTTGAATTCGTTATAGCTATCATATTTCTGCTAATTCCAAGTAATCTATAATATCTGTGGCATTATAGGTCTGCATGGCCAAAGATTATATTCTGACTGAGTTTCATTTAATCTTATTACTATATTGGATATCTTATCAGGCTAGCCGCTAAACAGGTACTTTGATATGATGGATGCTCTTCGTCCATATATTTCTGTTGGCTCACTTGTTTGTTTCCTGCCTTTTCACTTGATAATGCTTTTTCTCTCTAATGCAAGCGTATAGAATCACAGTGACATATCCCTTGTTGGGATTTCTTTCCATTTAAATATGACAACTACTCTGTAAACTATTCATCAAATCATACTTGGGTAACTCATGTAGCTATTTGGATTATTGGATCTGATGTGTTCTTCAAGTTGTTATTGATATGGACACATACTAGCAATGCAAATATTCACATACAAGAATACAAATTCCAAGAGATTCAAGCATGCAAGTAGAGAGGAGATTGCTACAATGTACACAACACAATTTTGGAAAAGTGATCATTTTTACCTATTCTTCAATAAAATACAATAAAATAAGTGAGAAATCAATTTGGACCAAGTGAAAGCATGAAAAAGAATGTACAGAAGTACACAAGACAAAATAAAAATGTGTACTAAAGTACAATTATAATACATGCTCACTATACTAAATCTCGTCAATTCCTCTCTGCTTAGAGGATCTTATCCCTGTTCTCTGTTGTAGTTGGGGGTACAACCTGTCCAAAGTACAAAATAATCCTTGGGTTTTGTGTAGTTGGTCTCTTGATATGAACCCATATTTCTGTTAAAATGGAGTGCTTGAACCAGTGGCATAAAATCATGGGATGGCCTCCCCACAGAAGAACAAACCAATAAAAACATGGTGGCAGTTAGGAAGGAGAAGCACGGATGGAGAAAGAACCAGTGTTGTCTGGGAGCAAAGTGAAGCAGGGAGTGAGAGTGGGACTGAGTGGTCCTTCCCAAAAATATCCTAGGAGGGAAGTGGTCCTATGGAGCAATCGATACAAACATACATTATATATATCTGTATGCAATCGTGTGAGTGATCCTAGGAGCCCTTGAGATGGGGAAGTTCTGGAGGGAGAGCCCATGGAACACTCCCATGCAACACTGGGAGGAACTACACATATAGTGTGGTACTCAAAAGGGTTGAACTTCTGATTCATCCCTTAGGCACATGGGTCCAATAAGTAGAGTGAATCCTTGTCAAAGCAGGATGGGAATATGGAGGATTGTGTGGTGCAAGGAATCGTCCTTGCTTAAGTGGAAAGTTCCCAGAGGTTGTTTAGAGGATTGTTGACAGAGTATAAGACTATTACAGTGAATTTGAAAAGATGAAAAGAGAGAGGTCCATTAAAGGCATGAAGACTTAAGATTGTGACATGGAGACACATTCTGGATGATTCTCCAACATGATACGCTTGCCAAGTATTGGAGATGGAATAATTTAAAGCATCACAACTCTTTGGGAAACTTGAAAAAAATTACAATGAAATATGTCCTAGAAAATAGTAGGGATAAGGACATTATGTAGAGGAGGTTTCCCTCATTCATGATATTCTCAATGCAGGTTGGCATTTGCAAGAGGATAATAGTTAAACAAGAGAAAAGATGTTGTAGCATGATGGTGAGCATGTGCATGTCAAAGAGGTGTGGACATTATAGCAACAAGAGGGGTAGGGAATGTCAAAGGGGTGTAGAACCTTTTGAGCATAGACCTATGGTTGGAGAACTTGTTGAAGGGTTTAGAACATGGGCATTGTTGACCATTGGCATGGCACCTGATGATTATCTGAAGACTCCATGCTCAAGGATGAACTAGAAGACACTTGTACCATCAAATATCATTAGTTCAACCAAATTTTTAAACGCTACTTCTATTTCTCATCATCTTTCTCTTGTACCCAGATTCCATGCCCTACGGGGAATTGTAATAAGTGAGCTAGTAATGATGAGTTTTGAGTCAATATTGAGTCTGTAACAGATCTAGGTAGCTTGAGACCTTGCCAACAAGTGAGTATTACTCTAGGAGGTTTTTTTCACTTGGTTAATTATCATCTTCCTATCAGGACTTAATAATTAATTGAGTTTTTTCCTACAATTTTACCTCAAATCCAGAGTACGCCTTCATGGCGAGGCCTTGGGTGAGTCTCAATGTCTAGAGTCAATGTATATTACCATACTAGATCACAGGAAAATTTTTTGTGGAATTTCGTTAGGTCTAGGTGGTAATTTTTTAATTTTTTAGATTTCCCACAGGTCAAAAATTGCAATAAAATTTGTAATTGAATTGTAACAAGTGTTGTTTAGAGAAGTTGTATGGGGTATGAGTAATCAAAATTACACCTCTCACCCCCAACTTTCTACTATGACACAGTTTGAGGGGTTAAAAATGTGTTTTGAATCCTCAAAACCCACTTTTCCTAAGTTTAGTGGGAAAGATAACAATTAATTAAGCAAACAATTAAATAAATGGAGAAAAATAAATATCCAAACATGCTAAAAGATGTGAAAATGAGGTGGAAAATTATGGAGGAGTTGAAGTGAAGTCCCAAGGTTATGTGGACTCCTAAAATCAAAGAGAGGACATGTGCTCAAATAAAATCGAATTCCTGGCATTAAATGAGAGCTGCTTACTTGGAAATTCGAATTTGTGAAGTTAATGCACATTTGAGAGGATTTGGGAGAATATTTGGTGGAGATTTTTGTGGGAAATTGTCCTCACATGGGTTACCATCCATAGACACTTATCATTCCATCATAAAATTCGAATTTTTCACATAAGGGAAGAAGAAAATGATGTCCACTTGCCAGAATTCGATTTTTACACTTGGCATTGGAGCTCCAATTATCAAATTCAAATTTTCTTTGTGATCTCCTTCTCTTATCACTTGGCATTTGGTTCTTCATTGATATTTCCTCCCATTCTTTTATATACGTGAGTTTTGGGCTCTCATTTGTGGTATTGTTTACTAGCTATTGTGCTTGCGGAAGTGCTGCTACTTTGTACACTTTTCAAGAATATCAATAAAAAGACTTTGGGGGTCCATTCATGGGTGTTTTTCCTTTGAAGCATGGTGCATTGTGAGCTATTGGTATAATCTATTCTATGCTTTGAGTTATTTCATTTCCATGTATTCTTGTGAACTTGCTAGTGCACAACTATCTTGTATTAGCATTTGATTTCAAAGTAGGCTCTAGTGGTTTAGTTTATTTTCAAATAAATTTCTAGAAGTTTCAATTCATTGTTTGCTTATCTAAATCTACATGGACTAATGTATGACTTGAATATTGTAGAATGATATTTTTTTTTATCAAGCGTGAGGGGAAGTCTTTAGGAGACCAACCCATTCTTGAAGCACCTTCAAATGAACTTTCATTTGTTATTTGGATTTTCACAGTTTATCTTACGGAAAAGTGACTTGCAGGGATTCATTTAGACATAGTTTGTATGCATGCAATCATTTAAAAATATTTTACTTTTCATTGTGCTTCACTGGATCATATTTTACTATTTAAAGAGCTTAAGCATGGCTAGACAAAGAAGAGAGTTTACTCATCCTCTTTGGCTTAGCCCTTTGTAGATTATTGTGCAATATTTTGTGATTTTCTTTGTCTAACACTTGGTTGGTTTTTGTAATTTGTTTTCTTGTAGTAACTTGTGGGATTCACCTTCAAGAAACTACTAACAAATTGTTGCAGGACCTTTGAGATCTAATGTCAAACGATGAGGACAAATGATGATGACTCTCTTTTTTTCCTTTGGTCGTGGGCAGTTAAGGAGCTTCCTTGAGGAAGGTTGAGTTCCTTTTGTGGCTTCTTCTCTCCTTCTTGGCCGTGAGCATTGAGGAGGCTTAGCCTCTCTTCTTCACTTGTAAAAATTTGATTTCTATTAAGTCTTTATATTGTAGAAATTTCTCATCAAGGATAAGTCTAAGACCTCAAGTTTCATTTATAAAGGTTTTCCTTGAGCTTGTAGGAGGCTTCATAGTCTCTTCCCTCTAACAACCAACAAAATTTCTAATTTTGGGAGCGTGGGTTTTACCCATTAGCATTCCAATCTCTCCTTTTTTGGGAGAGGACTTGTGGTGTGATTTGTTGATCTCTTTAAATTGCATGCATCTCATCTAATTCGTCAATTAATACAACCATGCTTTTCATTCATTTCATTAGCTATTCACTTTGATTTGCTACAAGTTTTAAGAGAATTTACTTTCATAGCAAATTCAGATTTTTTATATGCAAACATCTTTACTTGAGTTTATTTAGCTTGAAATCATACTTCAAATTTACTTATGCTTCACCATCGAGCACACTCTACAATCTTGAGTTTGATGCATCAAGTAAACCTACATTTTATTTCATGACAAGTAAATATATTTAAAGTTGAAGTTGAAATTTCATTTTCTTGTTAATTTACTTTTAGATGTTACATGCCCCCAAGCATGACTAAAATTTACTTCCAACTTAAGTTGGTTGAATAGACATTTTAGGGACCCTCTACCTCTATGGATTCCTCACTGTGAGATCCAAACCTTTGGGTGAGGGTGAGGTATGAGGATTAGAGTTCAATTGTAATATTGCTTTAGAGTTAACTAATAAAATAAACCAAGAGCGTTGTCTCATCACATTTACCTGCAAATTTCTCAAATTGTTTGCTATCTTGATGGTTTAAAGTTTCACACGTAAATGTTATTTCAAGATGCACTTTGGATGCAAGCATTTTAATCTCTTAAATTTTGCAACAAGTTTAATTCTATGGTACTTGGAAATTTGCTTACTTTTGCAACTTCATTGCATGTTGTCATTTTAATGGTCAGTATGCTTATGGATGATTGATATATTTTGTTTCATTGGCAAGTACCGTTATTTGGTGTTGCAAATTTAATTGCATATTGTTATTTTGGTCTAACATTTTAGTTTTTCTATCGTCTCATTTATATTCTCCAAAATAGAACACTAATTGTTTCCTTTTGAGCAAGATAGCTTCTCATGCTTTGATTCGTAAATCTATTTATCTTGAAAGTATTTACAATATCTTGTGCTAACATTTTTTGGTTTCACTTTTCAAGATTACTTTTGCTTTCCATTTAAAAACATTTTACTTCATTTAAGAAAATACATTTTCTTTTTAAAGAGCAATAATTTGAAGGCACTGGTTTTGATATGCTTTATTCTTATTTTAAATATGTATTGATGGTTATTGTTCATAACACTTTTTGCTTATAAATCTTAAGAAGTAATCTATTTAACTCTAACAACTCTCCTAGAAATTCACATCTTTTAACTTAGGTTTCCATTTAGGGACCAACTCCCATAGCTAACGTAGGAGATAGCTTAAACAGAGAGAGTCAGGATTAGTGTGACAACCTCTTCTCTGAGTTCCTTGCCACCAACCACACCTTGTGGGGTTAAAGACTTTTCTCACTAACTTGTAGGTAGGTGTAGGCGGCAAGTGTTAACATGCATCATATCTTCCATCATTTTGGTCTAAAGATAGCCTAAGTTGCAAATCAAATTTCCAAGTACACTATGTTTGGATAGGTGAAAATTTCAAATATATATAAAAGATGGAGTACAAGCACATATGCAGCGTTATCACAAAGTTGGTACAAGTCAACCTCTCCAAACTCTATCTAGGGAAACCATAAGGAAACCCTAGTCACCACCTCCTTCTAACTAGGAATCACTCCTAACCAGAGTTGGTTTCTTCACCCAGGATCTTCAACATGCTTGTATCAACACTGATAAGTCCTTGACATACACAAGAAGCTTGTATCGCATGAGCTCTCCACACTAGCACTATTGTCTTCTTTATGGTTTAAAAACCCTAGTTAAATTGTATCATACAAGTACATGGCAAGACAACTCTAGCTCTATCCTCCAAATCTACATGTCTACTCTAGGTTTTGAGTCGTCAAACCCTAGGTCTTCAACTCTTGCATCAACACAAGCACCAAGACCCCCATGGAACATGAGGGATACAAACAATGAGTCTTCTTCCAAGCAAGGCATCGTACCAAGCTCAAAACTCATCAAGTTAGTCACTCAATGATCTTGCCCTAGCCTCTCGTTTTGGAAGATCAAGGCTCCAAAATCATGCAATTTGTTAGCTCCGCTTTCCATTTTTTTGACCAAGGTTGAATCACTAACACTACACAAAGAGACATAATAACCATCATCATCCCCAATGCCATGTTCTTCTCTAGGATGTAAATACATGGAAAAAACCCTAGCATCACAAGAGCAAACCCTAGCATCACACAAGCAATCTCTCCAATAATATCCAAGACATTTCTATGTCCCCTTGTCTTTTTATATGGTTTCCTCATGAAACCGTGTGTCTTGTGTTGATTTTTGTAGCATCGGAAAGTGATCTAAGTTTCAAATTTGGTGTGGAGGCTTAGACATTAGTATTCCAAAGAACCCAAAAACCGTTTGTGGAAATTCCACTCGGTTGATGTTTTATTAAAATAATTAATTATTTTAATGGAAACTCTAAGTCTAAACTCAGGGAAATTAAATAATTAATGGGTATTAATAAAACAGAGTGCGAATCTTCTAGAGAACGAAGATCGAGTCAAGTTTTAATCTTAGCCATTGATTGGACTTCTAATCTGGGCCGTTGATTCATCAATGAGAAGATTATAAAAGAAGGCTTGAGGGTCATTTGAAAAGTAAGCCGGGCAAACATTCAGCAACCCGAGGGAAGTCGATTCCGAAGGAAGAGAATTTGATTTCAGAGGGAGATTTGTAGGGCGGAGGAAGCATAGGGCATCAACAGTGTCAGGGTTCAAGGAAAGAAGGACGCAAAAGGGCAGAGAGGCAATGCTCAGGAGCAACGCAGAGGCCTCATGCAGTAGTGACGCTGTCTCATGCTAGCTCTGTGCAGAGAAGTATGCAGGAGTGATGTAGAGTGACGTAGGGAGGGCCATTGTGTTCCTCAAGGGTCGGAAATTCTCTGGAGGTCCAGAGAAACATTATCTTAGGTGTATCTCAAGAAGTTTCTCAGTTATTTCTGCCAGTCTTTTCTTGTAAATAATTCCTGCTGAAGATTAATATATAAATCTTCATCTGCTACACTGGTTTTCCCACATTGGGTTTTCCTAGGGACAATTGTCCAAAAATAACTGTGTCATTGTGATTGGTTCTTAAGCTTGCATTTTACTGTTCTTATGTCTATAAGTACTTGAGTGATAACTGCAGTAGTTTTTGTTTCGAAATTTGCTGCAAGGGTTTTGTAAATAACTTTTTGTGGAAATAAGTAGGAGAAAAAAATCTATAACTGTAGTAGAAATTTAGAATTGAATTTTTCACATGGTATCAGAGTTGAGTTGAGTAACAGGATTGGAGACTTTGCATTGGAATGAAGTCTAGAAGCTGTTGCAACAACAAATTGAAAGGTTTCACGCAGCTCTCTAGAGTAAAGGGAAAGCATGGAAGAACAGAGGGATCACGACATCTCTGTATTGGCCTCTTGATTGGAAGAAGAATTTGCTTGCGTATCAAGCTCTGCTTCTCTTGAAGTCTGGTATATTGTATATTGATAATGGAGCCTCTGCACATATGACGAGAGTACGAGAATGCTTCTCAAGCTCCCAGGAAGAGGAGATGAATTTTCAGATCACCATGGGAAATAAGGCGAAGTGTACCGCTATTGGGAGAGGTACCGTAGTGTTTCAAACTGAAGTTGGAAATAATCTTCGAGCCACCAATGTGTTGCATGTGCCTGGTTTGGGGATGAATTTATATTCAGTGTCTCAACTACAAAACAAGGGCTATGATGTCTACTTCATTGGCAAAAGAGTATCTGTCAAACACCCGAGTTGGAAGAAGAAGGCACAAATCAGAGTTAGGAGCAATAAACTGTATAAGTTATAGCTCGAATCTCCAATGGCATTGATAGGCAGCTGTGATGAGAAGGATTTGAATGAGCTATGGCACAAGAGAATGGGGCACTTACACCATGGGGCTTTGAGAATTCTCAAGAAGACCGTCAAGGATTGCAAAGGACCAAACTTTCTACGACAGAAAAGCAAAGCAAGGTGCAGCAGAGGGTAGCATGACAAGAGCAGCAACCAAGGTGCATAACAGCAGCAAGAAGTTCATCATATGAAGTCTTCAAGTGGGCAACACTGCATACAATCATTGTAAATGTATCATTGTACTTAGTCATTGTAAATACATTATTGTACAAATTGTACTAGTGTCTATCTGCCAAGGGTTGAAGAGGCAGTGTTGGGAGGTCTAGGATCATCATTAGGTGGTTGTGTCAAAGTTGGGGTTATGGTCTAGTATATCTTCTTTTTCTACATCATTCTATATCATTGTAAAGTGGACCATTTTCCCTAGTACGGGAGTCCATTCTTCTTTTATTCTTCTATAGGGTGGTAGGGTGGTGCTAGGGTGAGTTGTAGCTCATTGGGTGTTGGGGCATCCGTTCAGTGACTAACTCGGGCATTGGAGCATCCATCCAGTGGGAGATGGAGAAGAATTCTTTTCTAGATTCTAGGAAGTTGGAGCTTTATTTTCAATTTGAGTTGAAAAGAATTATTAGAAAAGCATTAGGTGGTTTTTGTCTCAGAGTGGGTTTCCACCTTAAAAACGGTGTGCATTTTTTTTCCTCTTTTTTTCTGCTATCATTGTACAAAACTGATAATAATTGAAGATTAACTAATGATCTAATTTAAATAAATATTGATTCACCCCCCCCCCCCCCCTCCTTAGTATTTCCAAAAATTGGTATCAAAGCTTGGTTCCTTCAATAGCAGTTTAACAGCTGGAAGGAGGTCATGGAGTATACCAAGAATGGTGTACCTCTATTCAATGAAAATAATTATGCACTTTGGAAAGGAAGAATGGAGGTCTATCTCTTGGCGCAAGGTTACGAAGTATGGGACACTGTTCAAAATGGATTTACATCAACCGCGGATGAACAAGGTAAGAAGAATTTGGTAAATGATGCAAAAGCAAAGAATATTATTATCGGTGGACTTATTGAATCTGCTTATCATAAGGTGTTGGGTTGTAAAACCGCCAAAAATGTTTGGGACAAGCTTGAGAATATATATGTAGGTGACTCAAATTTCAAAGAAGCAAAGCTTCAAATATATAGAGCAAAATTTGAGCAACTCGGAATGAAAGAAGATTGCAACATTGCTGTATACTTTCAATACGTTGATGAAATAACCAATACTCTGGAAGGATTGGGAGAGCCAGTTGACGAGAAGACTATTATATGGAAGATTCTTAGAACGTTACCAGGGAGATTCAACCCAAAGGTATCGGTTTTAGAATATAGTGCAAATTTGGACAAACTTAGCCAAGAGGAATTACATGGAGTTCTCATAGCATATGAAATGAGACTTGAGGAAGAAGAGGGTACTTTGCATCTAGAAACTGCGTTCGTTTCATGTAAGAAAACCAATAAGGATAAACAACCTTCAATTGAAAAGACATGCACCTGCAAGTGTGAAGAAAAGGGAGATGATGAAGAAGGTCTTTCAGATGATGAATATGCTTACTTCACGAGAAAACTACAAATTGGTAAGGGGGACAATTCAAAGGTAAACTTCCATTGATATGTTTCAACTGTAATGAGGTTGGGCATTTTGCAGCAAAATGTCCAAACAAAAGTAATGACATCTCAAAAAGAAAGAAAGGCTTTAAGAAATTCAACAAGCAAGGATCCAAAAGAAACTTTCTCTCTAAAGAAGATAGCTCATCATCCGATGAAGACAATGATAGTGAAGAAGAAGCCAATGAGAGAGTATTGTTTATGGCCAAACACAATAAACCCAAGCACAATAAGCAAGAGTTATCAAACAACGAAGAAGGAGGATGGACCATAGACGAATTTTATGAGGAAGCAATCACGCTTATAAAAGATCTCAAGGCGGAGAAGATCTGTTCCAAAACTCTTGGAGAACAAGTTCAAGGTCTCAAAATTGAAGTTGAAGAACACAAATGCATTGAAGAGTCACTTCAAAAGAAGTTGGAACAAAACAACCAAAAAAGGGAAGAATTAGAAGCCGAAGTAGTCTCGCTGCGTGAGGAAGTGAAGAAAGGAAAAAATATCCAAAACTATGCCAACAACTCAAGGGCATTGGAAGAACTCATCAACAATCAACAATCTTACAATGACAAAACTAGCATCGGTTACAAAGAAGAAAAAGCAGGACCTTCTACAACAAAATACAATGAACCTATGAGATCTGACATGCATGTAGACTTCATTGGACAAGATTTGCAAGAATAGCATTGGAAGACAATTCCTCGACGAAAATTTCCATCCAGGTACCAACATATTTTTTATGGCTACTGTTATTCATGTGGAAAATTTGGTCATAAAGCTGTAGAATGTCGAACGTACCCTAGGAACGAATACAATTCCAGGAGATCTGTCAAATATGAACCTCCCAGGGCTCAGCGAAACATCAATAGATTTGAACATTTAAGAAATAATATTGAATGTTACAAATGTCGAAACTTTGGACACATAGCCAAAGATTGCAGACTTGAAAATCCTCCAGAAAAATCTTCGAAACTTCCAAGAATGAACGAACATGGAAGAAGAAGAAGAATGAAAGTGTGCTCTTACTCTCAAGGCTCGAAACTCTCAAGGCTCGAAAGAACAAAGATGTGTGGTATGTTGATAGCGGTTGCTCAACGAATATGTTGGAGAGATAGAAAGAAATTTGTATCTGCGAAAGAGAAGAAGGATGGAACCGTGTCCTTTGGAAACCAGTGGATCTTCAAATGTTATAGGATTAGGTATCTTCACTCTCGGAAGAAAAAATAATCTAGCCAAGAATGTTCTATTGGTTGAAAACATGAATCACAATCTGCTCAGTGTTGGACAAATGTGTGATCAAGGACACACAATACTATTCAACTCCACGAAATGTGAAATCAAGAAAGGCGTGTATGGTGAAATTGTGGCTATAGCAAGTCGAGCTCCAAACGACATATATGTTCTGGATGAAGCAGCTAAAACATGTCTAATAGCTAAAGAGGATGATACAATAATTGGTAGAGATGATGATCGACAAAGTAAGAATTTTGTTACAAAGGTGCAAAGTGATTTCGAGATGTCTTTACTTGGTGAGCTGACATACTTCTTACTCTTAGGGCTTCAAATATCTTAGCAAGAGAAAGGACTATTTATATGTCAAGCCAAGTACATCAAGGAAATGCTCAGGAAATTTAAAATGGAAGATTGTAAACCCATCCTTACTCCAATGGTAACAGGTTGCAAATCGAGCATAGATGACTCATCTAAGGATGTGGATCAAAGGTTGTACAAATCTATGATTAGTAGTCTTCTATATGTAATAGCCTCCCAACCAGATGTTATGCAAGCAGTTGGACAGGTAGAAAGATTCCAAGCAGCACCAAAAGAATCACATATTAAATATTCGCCAGCATTGGAATATCTTCGTCAAAAGCTTGGGATTCTCCCAAGTTCTCATTAGATTACAGGTCTGCAGGACGGTTGTGTGTTAGGGGGAGTGGAAGTGTGTACAGGTCCGCAGGATGGTTGTGTTTCAGGGGGAGTTACCCTTTGCCATTGATGTCAAAGGGGGAGAGAATGTTGTAGGAAGAGGTGTACTTGTGTTGCCATTAATGCCAAAGGGGGAGATTGTTGATCAGCGGTTGTCATTGATGTCACCCCAAGCAGCACCAGGGGCTAACCCAATATTGCATAGGAATTTTGACCTACCAAATTAATATTTTCTGGGTCAATAATGCTTTTGATGGTTTCTACTTGTCGAGATGTTTCCGTTGATATATGGCACGCCATGTAATTCTTCACGGTTTGAGAGATATTCATGTTTGAAGTTTGTACCCCCAGTTAGTGGGCTAAAACCCCATGGGGTTGGGCCATGGGTCATTGAAAAGTCATAATTAATATTTTTTATGCTCCTAAAATCCCTCCCACGTTCACTTGTTGAAGCCCCTCTCAACTTAAGCATTCATATAAATTGTGATCTTCATTTCCTCGTTATGCAAGGGATTCGGCTATCTGAAACAGGTCATCGTGGCATTTTCGCTCTAACTTTTTTTCTACAAAGGTTCAGAAGCTGAAATTTTATGAGACAAAGCCGAAATCTTGAGGAAGCTTCAGTAAAAATTTCAGATCAAGGTGCGCAATATTTTGGAGATATGATCTGTGGAAGTCAGGGTTTTTGCAGGGTTCTGAAATTCATCTCAAAGAAGTGACCTTGGTAAAATCGCCATAACTCTCTCTCTGAGTATTGGATTGGAATTCCGTAAAAAGTGGCAGATAGTGCACAGTCTGTAGTTTTCGCTCTATCAATTTCAGAGCCAAATGAAGAAACAGTGACACGTGGCACGCCGTACAAGTGCGCTCTGCTGAAACAGTCCATAATTAGGGCATTGTGAGAGATTGGGTATAACTCTCTCTTGAAGAATCCAAATTGGGTCAGACATGTGGCATTGGAAAGAAGACTCATAGGACTACTACAAGACAAAAAATCATATATTGAGGATCTGAAATAACAGAGATACACCAGATTCAATATCGAGCTCCTAGAAGGAAAGAAAAATCTAGATCATGTGTTGTCAAGGGTTGAAAAGGACCAGAATTTCTACGGTAGAAAAGCAAAACAAGGTGCAGCAGAGGGTAAGATGACAAGAGCAGAAACCAAGGTGCATAACAGTAGCAATAAGTTCATCATATGAAGTCTTCAAGTGGGCAGCACTGCATACAATCATTGTAAAGGTATCATTGTACTTAGTCATTGTAAATACATTATTGTACAAATTGTACTAGTGTCTATCTGCTAAGGGTTGAAGAGGCAGTGTTGGGAGGTCTAGGATCATCATTAGGTGGTTGTGTCAAAGTTGGGGTTATGGTCTAGTATATCTTCTTCTTCTGCATCATTCTATATCATTGTAAAGTGGACAATTTTCCCTGGTATGGGAGTCCATTCTTCTTTTATTCTTCTATAGGTTGGTAGGGTGGTGCTAGGGTGAGTTGTAGCTCATTGGGTGTTGGGGCATCCGTTCAGTTGTCTACTGAAGAATCTCGGGCGTTGGAGCGTCCATCCAGTGGGAGTTGGAGAAGAATGCTTTTCTAGATTCTAGGAAGTTGGAGCTTTATTTTCAATTGGAGTTGAATATTATAGAATTATTAGAAAAGCATTATGTGGTTTTTGCCCCGAGTGGGTTTCCACCTTAAACACTATGCGCATTTGTGTTCCTCTTGTTTGTTGCTATCATTGTACAAACATTGATAATAATTGAAGATTAACTAATGCTCTAATTGAAAGAAATACTGATTCACCCCCCTCTCTCAGTGTTTCCAACAAAAAATCTGCGCAAGGGAAGGCATCAAAAGAGAGTGGACTGCTCCATATAATTCGGAGCAAAATAGAGTTGCAGAAAGGAAGAATAGAACTGTTGTGGAGATTGCAAAGGCTATGCTGTATGGTCAAGACATGCCCAAATTTATGTGGGTTGAAGCTTGTAACACAACTATATATGTTCAGAATAGGGTTCTTCACAATGCATTAAGTAAGATCACTCCAGAAAGTGTCTTCACTGGTAGGAAGCCAGTGGTAAGCCACTACAGGATCTTTGGTAGTGTCGCATACTGCCATGTACCCGAAGAGAAGAGGAAGAAATTGGATAGGACTGTTGAAAAGGGGTATCTTGTAGGATACAGTCAAAATGCTAAGGCTTACAAAATCTACATTCCTGGTAGCAAGAAGGCTATAGTGCGACGAGATTTAAAGTTCATGGAGGAAAGAGCTTTCAGAAAATCCCGAGAGATGCCTTCAACAACGTAGTTTGAAGATGACTCACTGGTCCAACCACTACGACCAATTGAGGATAGCCCGAGTGCTTTTCCAAGGTAGAAGGATCCAAGGGATTCATCTCTAGAAGATTTGCAGGAGGGGGAGTGTGAAATTTTCACTATGAAAATTATTACTGCAGTAATTGATTTATTTCACCTACTTATTTGATAAGTTATTTACAGATGCTTTAGTAATTTTTGAAATAAATACAACTGCAATACTTCACTCTAATAAAAAGCAGAAGAACAAACATAACACATATAACACAATAGAAACAACCACATGAACACAATTATTTTTGGACAATTGCCCCCGGAAAAACCTAATGTGGGAAAACTGGTGCAGCAGATGACAGTTTGTATTTATCTTCAGCAGTGAAAAGATCATTTACAGAATTCTTGACAAGAAAAATAAAATAGCATACACCTGATGTGAATTTTCCGGATAATCCAGAAGAATTCCCGACACACAGGATGACCTCCTCCACCCTCTGTGTCAATCTGCGTAGCCTCTCTGCGCAATCCTTGCCTGGACTGCGTAAGCTTGTGTGGAGGACTAGTGCTACTGCTCAGCACTGCCTTCCCTGCGTCCTTCTGCCTTTCTTCTTCTCCGTCTCTACTGACTTCTCCCTCCTCGTTTTGTCTCTGCAACCCCTGCTCTACAAACACACCCATTGAAATCAAATTCGCTTACTTTAGAATTGATTTCTTTCGGGTACTGAGAATGTGCCCGGCTTGATTTCCAAATGACCCTCAAGCCTTTTGTTATAGTCTTCTCGTTGATGAATCAACGACCCAGATTATATCCTTAATTAATGGCTTAGATTAAAAGATTACTTGATCTTCGTTTTCTAGAAGATTCACACTCTGCTTTATTAATACCCTTTAATTATTTAATTTCCCTAAGTTTAGGCTTAGGGATCACATTAAAATAATTAATTATTTTAATAAAGAAAAATCTGAGTGGAATTTCCATAAAGGATTTCTGGGTTCTCTGGAATACTGTTGTCCAAGGCTCTCCTCAAACTTTGAGACATGGAACACTTTCCCATGCTATAAAAATCAACACTCTCTCTTAGCGAGGAAAGTGTTCAAGTAAGGTACCAACTGTACTACTCTGATTCCAAAGCATCTGCTGCGCTGTTGATGTCCTGGCTACTGCCTCTCAACTCCGCACTACTGCCCTCTGTATTGTTGCTTGTGACACAGTCTCTGCCACTGCCTCATCCGTACTGCAGCTCCCTCTGTCTCTGTAGACCACCTGTTCCTTTACTGGAAGGGTTTCTCGACCATCCCCATCTTTTCTTTGAAGTAAGTAAACTTAATCTTACTCAGAGACTTGGTGAGGATATCTGCCACCCGTTCTCTTGTAGGAGTGTACCTCAATTGCACAACTCCCCGTTGGACGTAGTCTCTAATGAAGTGGCACTGAATGTCAATGTGCTTCGACCGATCATGAAACACAGGATTTTCTGAGAGCTTGATGAAACTCTGATTATCACACATAATTCCGGTCGGTTCTATCCTCTTCTTGAGTAAGTTCAAGAGCAATTTACAAAGCCATATGGCCTCGCACGAAGCTGTGCTTGCTGCCATATACTTTGCCTCTGCTGAACTCAGTGCGATGGACTTCTGTTTCCTACTGCACCAAGAATTCATTCCTGTTCCAAGACTGAAACAATACCCACTGGTATTTTTCCAATCCACTGTGCTACCAGCCCAATCTGTGTCTGTAAACCCACTCAATTGGACTTCATTTCCGTTGGTGTACTTCAAACCGTACTCGACTGTCCCCTTCAAATATCTGAGAACATGTTTGGCTGCTACCCAGTGAGCCCTCCTTGGTTCCACCATGAACTGACTGAGGGTATTCACTGCATAACAGATGTCTGGTCTAGTGTTGATTAGATACATCAATGATCCGATGAGCTACCTATATAAGGTGGGATCAACCTCATCATCCTCTGTCGTGTCTATATTCTTCCAGTTTGTAATCATTGGCGTAGCCATGGGTCTACAGTCTTCCATTTGAAACCTCTTCAGGATCTCTGTAGTGTATCTTCCTTGCCCAAGGAAGATTTCTCTCTTGTGCTGCCAGACCTCCAAACGAAGAAAATATTGCATCTGCCCCAGATCCTTCATGTCGAATTCGGTAGCCAGATTTTCCTTGTAGTCTTTGATGAGCTTAGACGATCTAGTAAGGAACAAATCATCTACATATAATACTAAGATTAGCAACTCATCCCCTAATCTCAAGTAGTAGAGGTTGGGATCTGCGTCACTCTTGACGAATCCCATCTTCTGCAAATAGCTATCAATTCGCCCATGCCATGCTCTAGGGCTTGTTTTAGACCGTACAACAGTTTCTTAAGCCTGGAAACATGAGTCTTTTGCTCATGTGTCTCAAAGCCCTCTGGCTGTTCTATGTACACTTCCTCTTCTATCACCCCATTCAAGAACGATGTCTTGACATCCATCTGGTGAATCTCCCATCTCATCTACACTGCTAGAGAGATGACGAATATGATTGAAGTGTACCGCGCTACAGGGGCGGAGGTTTCCTCATAGTTGATCCTTCTTTATGTGCGTACCCCTTAGCCACAAATCTGGCCTTGAACTTCTCTATGCTGCCGTCTGCAACATACTTGATCTTGTAGATTCACCTCGATCCTACAACTGATCTGTCCTGTGGTTTAGGGACTACTTCCCATACATCATTTGTCATGATGGAGCTATACTCCTCCACCATGGCATCTACCCACACCTGATGTTGAGCTGCCTCCCGAAAGTTGGAGGGTTCTCCGACCTGTGCTACCAGAGCTTGGTATCCGTCAGGCTGCCTACGTACCCTCTTCCCATCTCTAGGGGCTCCAACAAATTCCTCTACATCCCTTGTAATTTGTTGGAGTTCTCTGCTCAGTCTTCCACTGGTGGTGGGTGGTCTTACCTGCTGTCCTGCTTGCTCTTCTTCGAAGGAACTCTCCTCAGAATCCTTGTATCATGGAGAGGCACTCGATCCATCCTCTGTAGGCCGTAGAGGTTGTATTAGTGGATCCTCCTCAATCTGCGTATCTATAGCCATTTCCCGGGATCTTCTGAAGGCTCTCTCCATGAATTTGACGTCTCGCCTTACTACAATCTTCCTGTTTTCTGGAATATAGATGCGATATGCCTTCGCATTTTCACTATAGCCCACAAGATAACCCTTCTCTGCAGTCTGATCCAACTTCTTCCTCTTCTCATCTGGAATGTGGCAATACACCATACTGCCAAATATCCTAATATGGCTCACCTCAGGCTTACTGCTTGTGAACACACTCTCAGGAGTTACCTTCTCCAATGCTCTATGGGGCACCCTATTCTGCACACACATAGCTGTATTGCAGGCTTCTACCCATAAAAATTTGGGCATGTCTTGGTCATATAGCATTGCCCTTGCAACTTCTACAATGGTCTCGTTCTTCCTTTCTACAACTCCATTCTGCTCTGGATTTTATGGAGATGTCCATTCTCTCTTCATGCCTTCCTTTGCATAGAAACTGGTGGAGTCTTTATAGATATACTCTCCACCATTATCTGATCACAACTTCTTGATCTTCTTTTTGGTTGAATTTTCTACCAGTGCCTTGAAGTCTTTGAAATGCTCAAAAACTTCATCTTTGGTTTTGAGAAAGTAGATCCAAGTTTTCCTGGAATGGTCATCAATGAAGGTAGCAAAATACTTTGCACCATTGAGAGTTGTCATGGACATTGGACCACGGATGTTTGAGTGTATCAACTCCAATACGCTATTGGCTCTATTTCTACTTCTTGGAAATGCTGCCTTGGCATACTTCCCTAGTACGCACCCCCTGCAGACCTCATCTCTCCTCGTGTTGAGTTATGGAGCTCCTATGACAGTCTTCTTGAGAATCTTCAATGCTCCATGATGTAAATGCCCCATCCTTCTGTGCCATAATTCATTCAGATCCCTTTCGTCTGACTGCCAATTAGTGCCATTAGGGACTCAAGCTGGAGCTTATATAACTTATGGCTCCTTACTCCAATTTGTGCCTTCCTTTTCTAGCTAGGGTGTTTGACATAAACTTTATTTCTAATAAAGTATAGGTCATACCCTTTGTTCTGGAGGTGAGACACCGAGTGTAAATTCATCCCCAAACCCGGTACATGCAAAACGTTTGTAGCCCGAATCTTGTTGCCGACGTTTGTATGAAATATTATGGTGCCTCTTCCAACGAGGGTACACTTGGCCTTGTTTCCCATTGTGATCTGAAAATTCATCTGCTCTTCTTGGTAGCTCAAAAAAAATTCTTGAACTCCCGTCATATGAGCAGATGCTCCACTGTCAATGTACCAAACTCCTAGAGAGGCCATGCTTATCGCACAAGTGAAATCCTCCTCTAGTCTGGATGCCAAAACAGATATGTCATGCTCCCTCTATTTCTCTATGTGCTCTAAGGAACTGCGTGAGTCCTTCCGCGCTGTGTCACTGCCAGATGGTCGTTCCATTGCAAAACCCCCTTTTCTGTCTTTTGCCTTTTGCTCCGATACCATGTGAATTTTTCAGTATTAAAATTATTACTGCAGTAATTGATTTATTTCACCTACTTATTTGATAAGTTATTTACAGATGCTTCAATAAATTTTGAAATAAATACAACTGCAGTACTTCACTCTAATCAAAAGCAGAAGAACAAACATAACACATATAGCACAATAGAAACAACCACATGAACACAATTTTTTTTGGACAATTGTCCCCAGAAAAACCCAATGTGGGAAAACCGGTGCAGGAGATGAGGGTTTGTATTTATCTTCAACAGTGAAAAGATCATTTACATAAGTCCTGACAAGCAAAATAAAATAACATACACCTGATATGAATTTTCTGGACAATCTGGAAGAATTCCTGACACACGGGATGACCTCCTGCACTCTCTATGTCAATTTGCGTAACCTCTCTGCGCAGTCCCTGCCTGGACTGTGTAAGCCTACGTGGAGGGCTAGTGCTGCCTTCCCTACATCCTTCTGCCTTTCTTCTTCTCCGTCTTTGCTGACTTCTCCCTCCTTCTGTCTCTGCAACCTTGCCTCTAAAAACTCACCCACTGAAATCGAATTCTCTTGCTTCAGAATCGATTTCCTTCGGGTACAGAGAATGTGCCCGACATGATTTCCAAGCTAGATTTGTGGCAAAGGGGTATGCTCAGAAGGAAGGGATAGACTATGAAGAGACCTTCGCCCCTGTAGCCAGATATACTTCTATTAGATCCGTGATATCCCTTACTGTAGATGGGATGGGAGATTCAGTAGATGGACGTCAAGACTGCATTCTTGAATGGGGCGATAGAAGAAGAAGTATGTTTCGAACAACCAGAGGGTTTTGAGATGCATGAGCAGAAGACTCATGTGTGTAGGCTTAAGAAAACCTTGTATGGACTTAAGCAAGCCCCTAGAGCTTGGTATGGTCGAATTGATGGTACTTGCAATAGATGGGAATCATCAAGAGTGACGCAGATCCCAATCTCTACTATCTGAGAGTAGGGGATGAGCCTCTGATACTGGTGCTATACGTAGATGATCTTTTCCTAACAGGATCATCTAGGCTCATCAAGGACTACAAGGAGAATTTAGCTGCAAAATTCGACATGAAGGATCTGGGGTTGATGCATTATTTTTTGGGGTTGGATGTTTTGCAGCAGAAGGGTGAGATCTTCCTTGGTCAGGGGAGATATGCTACAGAAATCTTGAAGAGGTTTAAGATGGAAAACTATAGACCCATGGCTACACCAATGATCACCAATTGGAAGAAGATTAATACTTCTGAAGATGATGAGGCTGATCCTACCTTGTATAGGTAGCTCATAAGGTCCCTGATGTATCTGGTCAACACTAGGCCAAACATTTGTTATGCTGTCAACACCCTCAGTCAGTTCATGGTGGAACCAAGGAGGGCACATTAGGCAACAGCCAAGCATCTTCTTAGATATCTACAGGGAACAGTCGAGCTTGGATTGAGATACACCTAAGGCAATGGCATCAGATTGAGTGGGTTCATTGATGCAGATTGGGTTGGCGACCTAGTAGATTGGAAAAGTACCAGTGGGTATTGCTTCAATGTTGGATCAGGAATGACTTCCTGGTGCAACAGGAAGCATATATACGTGGCTCTGAGCTCAGCTGAGGCAAAATATATGGCAGCAAGCATAGCTTCGTGTGAGGCCATATGGCTTAGGAAGCTGCTTGTGAATCTACTCAAGGAAAAGATGGAAGCAACCAACATTCTATGTGATAATCAGAGTTGCATCAAGCTATCTAAAAATCTTGTGTTCCATGATCAGTCGAAGCACATTGACATCAAGTGTCATTTCATTAGAGACTATGTCCAACGAGGTGCTGTACAGTTGCAGTACACTCCGACAAGAGAACAGGTGGCAGACATCCTCATTAAAGCTCTGGGAAAGACAAAGTTTGTCTACTTCAGAGAGAAGATGGGGATAATTAAGAATCCATTTCAGTAGCAGAAATGGACAAATGCAGAATTGAGAGGGAGCTACTGTACAGATGAGGCAGTGACAGTGGCAGTGTCATGGGCAACAATATAGAAGGCAGCAGGGCAACAGATGAGGGGCAACAATAGCCAAGTATCAGCAGCGTAAAGGATTCTTCAAGGTTAGAGCAGTATGCGGCAGACAAACTGCTAGAACACTTTCCTCGCTAAAAGGGAGTGTTGATTTGTGTAGCATCGGAATGTGATGTAAGTCTCAAATTTGTTGAGGAGGCTTAGATACCAATATTCCAAAGAACCCAGAAACCGTTCGTGGAAATTCCACTCGGTTTATGTTTTATTAAAATAATTAATTATTTTAATGGAGACATTGAGTCTAAACTTAGCGAAATTAAATAATTAATGGGTATTAATAAAACATAGTGTGAATCTTCTAGAGAACGAGGATCAAGTCAAGTTTTAATCCTAGCCATTGATTAGACTTCTAATCTAGGCCATTGATTCATCGATGAGAAGATTATAAAGGAAGGCCTGAGGGTCATTTGGAAAGTAAGCGAGGCAAACATTCAACAATCCGAGGGAAGTTGATTATGAAGGAAGATAATTCGATTTCAAAGGGAGATTTGCAGGGCATAGGAAGCAGAGGGCATCAACAGTGTCGAGGTTCAAGGAAAGAAGGACACAGAAGGGTAGAGAGGCAGCACTCAGGAGCAGCGCAGAGGCCTCACGCAGTAGTGAAGCAGTGTCATGTCGGCTCCACGCAGAGAAGTATGTAGGAGTGACGTAGAGTGACACGGGGAGGGCTAGTGAGTCCCTCAAGTGTCGGAAATTCTCCATAGGTCCGGAGAAAATTTATCTTAGGTGTATCTCAAGAATTTTCTGAGTGATTTGTGCCAGTCATTTCTTGTAAAGAATTCCTGTTGAAGATTAATATATAAACCCTCATCTGCTGCATTGGTTTTCCCACATTTGGTTTTTCCAGAGACTATTGTCCAAAAATAACTGTCATTGTGATTGGTTCTTATGCTTGCATTTTACTATTCTTTTCTCTATATGTACTTGAGTGATAACTACAGTAGTGTTTGTTTCGAAATTTGCTATAAGGGTTTTCTAAATAACTTATTGTGGAAATAAGTAGGAGAAATAAATCTATCACTGCAGTAGAAATTCAAAATTGAATTTTTCACATCATGCTTTTAGGGTTTCCTTGTGAATCCTATGTCTTGCTCCCTACAATACTTCTCCAAGACAATACATAGAATAGAGTATAATGATGATTGTGAATAAATGTGCTATCCCCTCTCTTTATATATAGAGTAGGTGAAGGAAGCCAACATAAAAAAAAGGATGTAAATCCATACAATAAACCAACAAAGCAACCCCACATGCAACACTTTATGATACAGAGATGTACACTTGTTAAGATAGAGTTTATCCAACCGCCAAAGTAAAATGCCCTCTAAGCATGATCGTCTTTTGCCTCAATGCCCCTCCCCCAAGATGGTACACTCTCCCATAAGTTATTCCTATTACATTCCCACCTCACATTTAATGATACAAGCCCTAATCTAAAAGGTGCAATTTGAGGAGGAATTACTAGGATGGTCAACATCGTCACCTAAGCAACCTATCATGCCATTTTTTGTTGGATCTTCTCCAACTCAATGGGGGTATCCCTAGGTATTTAGGATTATTAAAGCTATAACAATGAACCTCAAAGATGATGTGAAGAGATAGTTCTAGAAAGGCCATGTCTTCTGTAGTATAATTTAATAAAAAGGGTAAAGGAAAGATTAAGAGATTAGTGCCAATCCAAACAAGATTTTGCCAATGGAATCAAGACACTGAGCTTAGAGGGCAACTTCAATACAAGGTTAAGACTGTGGGGGCTAAAATATGCATTCCACAAGAACTTATGTTGTTGAAAATGAAAGTAAAGAACTACTAGGAGGTCCTTGAAAGCAATGTTGTGAACATTGCGATTGGGATTAAAGCGGCAAGGGGAAAAAATCGGAAAAAAATCGTAAAAATTGGGAAAAAGTGGTAAAAAATCGGCACATACAAAAATATTAATTTTTTTTTCAATTTTTTTAATATCTAAAGCGTCCACAACATAAAGTAAATGCATTGACACATAAATATGAAAAAAACACTAATATATAAGATGTGTAATATCATGTCTAGTGCTACATCACACATAATAGTGAATCATGTCTTGAATACTAAGTTCTGAGTCCCAACTTAGCCTCAAAATATCAACAAAAAATACAATTATGTATCTCATATCATGAGTCATATTGTCATATACAAAGGAATGAACCAAATAACTAATACTAATGATTTCTTCTGCCGCTCTTGCAAGAAAATGTAACAAATTTCCATCTAGATGAAGAAGCTGGTGGGGCTGGCAGTGGACTCTATTGTGCTCTAGAAGATGAAACACCAGGAGCTATAGGAGGTAGACCACGTTCTCTACCGGTGACAGGGGTAGGCGGTGTCACCTCCTACTATTGCTGTTTCTCCTCCTCCTCCTCCCCCTCCACTACCTCCTGCTCTAACCAATTAGGGGTCGACTCCATGATAGGCCTCTCGACCTCAACTCTCCATGCAGTAGTGGTGTTAATCCCATCTAATGAGATGCCTCCACATCAGGTGTCCTCTCAAGTTTCCTCACCCACAATCTAATATTGTAGTAGACATAGACCATGTCATTAAGTCGTTGGGACTCCAACCTGTATGAAGGTCATAAATTAATAAATTATATAATATAAATAATAAATTAATAATTATAAAAAAAATTATTTAATGAATTCAAAAAATCAATTGGAATATTTTAACCTGTTGCACTTTTTGATGTATTTTTTTTTCAAATACACTCCAGTTGCGCTCACATCCTAAGGAGCTACATGTTTGACTGAGTATTCAAATGACAAGCCTTTGGAGATTGGGTATTCTGCCACCGTAGTTTCTCTACCATGCATCTACAACAAATAAGATAAAGTTATAAACATAAGAAAAATAATGAGAATTTGAAAATTGAAAGTTGAAGCAAAGTATGAAGTTATGAACTTGAAGAGACAATGAATTTTGAAACAAACTAAATTTTACCTGAATTTTTAGTATTCCTATCATGGATAGCCATATCAAAGCTAAATGTGCCACCTGCCATTTTGTATATCTCCATTTCTTTGGAGATTTCTGCATGTTATGTTGGAGATGACACCATTTTCTGAACACAAGTGAAGAATCCATCCATGACCTGAGCATCAAATAAGAAACCACAGGAGTAAGAAAATGCGGGGTTTAGGAAAATCCTTGCAGCATGAATGGGACGATGGAGTGTGTTGTTCCATTGCTCATCAATCACTTTCCATAGAAGAAGTTGTTTCTGAAATCCCTCACATCTTTTATCATCATAGTAGCTCCAAATTGATTCTTTGGCCCTATCCATGGCCTCATACAAGTAGCCCATTGCAGACTTCTCTCCATCAACTAATCGAAAAACCTTTACCAAAGGTTTGTCAGTGTTGATAATATCGGTATCAGCAAAATATTGGCGAGGGTCCAGAAAACATCTTATTAGCGATATCGGCGAAAATATCGGCAAGCATAAAAATTATTTTTTTTTCAAATTTTTAAAAATTAGTCGATATTTTCAAATTTTGGTGATATTTAGCTGATATTTTGAAAATATTGCGATATTTTGCTGATATTTTCAAAATTTTGCGATATTTTCAAATTTGAAAATATCACGGTATTTTGAGGTCAAAATATTGTTTCCTTGAAAATATCGCGATATTTTCGATATTTCGCGAAATATCGCCGATATTATCAACATTGGGTTTAGTAATGTTGCACACCTCCTGCACTCCTGCCCAGAAGCTTTCTTGGTATGAAACTAACCTGCATATGGTCTCTCCCTCTAGTTTGCGGCTATATGTCAAAGCATGCCACTCCTTTGAAAGAAGCATTTTCTTCACATCCCACATAGAATTTAGGAGGGATTGAAAAAATATGAAACTGGTGGCAAACCGTGTAATGGCAAGGCACACCAACTCCTTATTGTTGGTGAATGTTCTCATCAAATGAAGCACAAATGCATAATTATATATAAATTTTGTAATGTTTTTTGATGATTCAACAATATCTTTGATAAAATGAATTTTTCTTATGTCCTTTAACATGAAATCACTGCAATGTGCAACACAAGTTGTCCAAAATAAGTTAGGATGCCTCTCCATTAGCATCTTGCCATCAACAACATAATTTGCAGCATTGCCCGTTATGAATTGGACAACATGTTGTGGACCCACCTCTAGAATGAACACATTCAATAAATCACGTAATAATTGTGCATCTTTGATATGTGCAGATGCATCAATAGATTTCATAAAAATTGTCCCCTTGGGACAACTGACCAAGAAGTTAATAAGGGTTCTACCCTTTTGATCGGTTCAACCATCTGACATCATAGTGCATGCTGTGTGTGCCCATGATGCCCTTATCTCCAATCTTTCAGTGCAGTCAACCTTTTCATTTTGAAGAATGCGCCCTCTATAGTCATCATATGAAGGGGCTTTGTACCGTGGGCCAACAACAACAATAGCATCAACCGTGGTCTGGTAAAAGGGATTGTTCCTAGCAACACTGAAAGGAATATCACTACAAAGAAAAAACTTACCCAACAACTTGTCATCTTCTTCTTTCTCCATTTTTTTAATAATTGACGAGATAGATGGTTGTGCACCAAGTGTGGTTCTCGGAACAAAATATGATGAGACAACTACGGACTGGGTGTAGAAGATGTTGATGGTGAAGAACCAGTACCACTCTCATGGTCACCTCCCAATCTTGACACTCCACTCCTTGCTATTTGACTCCTCAGAGTTGCCTTGGTAAGTTTGGTTGTCTCTATTCTTTCCAATGATTTGAGGGCTCTTCAGATGATTTCTGGATTTGTATTTGTGCAAGGCCCTACCTCATGTTCAAGAATTTGTGCAAGGTGGAACTTCAATCTGTATACCCCCCCGTCATATGGTGCCCACATAACTTGCAAGTCAAATTTGATTTGTCAAACACCTCATAAAGTTCATCAAATTTCCACATAGGGTCCAATTTTCTTGGCATGTTTGTAGTTTTTTTGAGCTCTTGAGTTTTAATGTAAGATGAAGTTTGAAGTTTGAATCTAAGGCACAAGAAGAATTGCACGTTTAAAAAAAAAAATTACATACAACATTTGAAGTTTTGACAAAAAAACCCTCAACTCAATGCAACAATAATGGAAAAAAATACACATCCAAACTCAAGCAAAAATGATGAAAAAAATTAGGGCACAAGAAGAAATGAAACAAATAAATCTAATAGTCGATATTTTGCATTTTTGACCAAAATAAACCCTTTTTACTAAATGCAACAGAAAAAAACACAATCAAATCCAAACAAAAATCATGGAAAATACATGGGTGATAGAAACCCAAAGAAATACAAGAAAAATGCAAAAACAAAATGGCCAAATTTGAACCCCATACTTGGAAACCACGATTTACTGAAGAAACTTGGTCCAAACTAGAATTTTTTGGCTTGGGATGTTAAATTCCTTCACTTTTCTCATCTCTTGCCCTTGTAGATGACTGCTCCTCCTCCTTAGCTCTCTCTCTTGCCCTCTGTCTGAAAAAATGACCAAAAAAAACCAAATTTCCTCTTTAAATTTCGTTGTTTCCGCCACTGGCAATTTTTTTCCGTCGGATCGCAAAATTTTCGAAAAAATCACAATTTTTTGGCGATTTTTTCGAAATAAAAAAATTGCCGATATTATCGGCGATTATATCGTTTTTGCGAAAAAATCATGATGTTCACAACAGAGCTTGAAAGTTCCTGTCCAAGTTCCCATTGATGCTTGAAGGATATCATATTCCCCTCATGAACTTGGTTGTCCTTTGAATAGAAGCTTCCCACCACAACAACCAACCTCTACACTTGGGAGTCGAGGGAAACCATGTGAGAAACATTCAACTTATCCAAATATGGGGGTTTTGGATTCATTGCTTGCCCCACTAAGATAGAAGTTTGAATGGGGAGATGGTTCAACCAAGTAGAATCAATCAACACATCAATAGGTCGAATGTTCTGAGAAAAGGACATATTGTCTTGTGAACCAGAAACAATCAAGTCTTTCTCATGCCCTTTACTTTCCTTGTTTGAAATTGGACCAAGTGAACTAGCTGCCACTATCAAGCCCTTTTTCCCTAGTTGGGATCAAAGAGTTGCAGAGTAGCCTTTCATCTCAACTAAGCTTGCTTTTTTGAGCCACAAAACACCATATCTCTACCACCTCGATCACCCTCCCATATGGCCATTTGAAATCCCCAGCAATATTCCATTGTGCATTCAACGAGGAGGAGGCCTTCTATCCCTAAAGATGAGTGTGATCGAAACTGATATTGGGAGCATACATTGAACAAAGCGCTAGCAATCTCTCCTGAAGTAAAAGAGTGAATCCACATCCATAGCCTTGTGGTATACCAAAATTTTACGAGTATGAGCAAAGAGCAAGTAACAAACCCCCCTTGCCCCCATGAGCATGGTTCGTAGTCCAAAATGGGCTACTCCAAACATAATTCATGCAGTTACAAAGTTCAAATCCAGTAATTTAACATCTTATAAGGATACTACATTTAGCTTTACTTTATGAAGCACTCCATGGAAAAATTACGTATGATATGGGATTTTCATCCCTCTTACATTCCAAGAAGGAAGGGAGAGCTTCATCCTAGGAAGAGAGGGTTATCTAGGATGTTGTACTTGTTGCTCACCTCTATATTTCCCAAAGTAGATGCACCTTTATCAGGAGAAAGAGTCAACTTCCTTGAAGGAATTCCCCCAAAGGGCGAGATTTACTACTCAGTCAGGCTTATTCAAAGGGGTGGGAAACTATGCTACCTTCTGCTTATTGGATTTGACATCCCAAACATCGTCAACCTCCTTTGACAGACTCTCAGATAGAAATTTGGAAATCAGAAAAAACGTGACTTGGATAGCTTGAACTAGAGATTGAATAGATCGTTATAGAATTAGAATATTACTTCAATAACTTGCCATTGGGGATGGGAGATGCCAGATCATTTCAGGACCTGAGGGATTTCATTGACAGGTGTATTGAATTTCATACTGTTAACTCACCTCATTGTCAAATTGTATGAAATGCCTCAAGCTCTGCAAAGGAACTTAAGAGTCATAACAATCAAATGCAATGGCTATGGACTTCGACTTGGGTTATGCCATCCACTCTGACACCCCGAAGAATGACTTAATGGACTTGGGTTATGCATTCATTAAATGGAGGCTGCAACATGTTCTTGGTTGGAAAATCCCAAACACTTGCAAACGATCTATAGTTCTGAATATGGATGGCACATCATTGGTGGCCTTGCAGTTGTCATGCTTGCCACAAAGAGGTAATATTCCTTGATTCTGCTTGGAGGATGTAATTAGGAATGCTAAAATTTTGAGCCACTTATAGATAATTGTCAGACCTTAGGTGGAACTGATCCATTGTCTGTTCTGCTTTTGAATTCAAGTTAGTTAGTTGGAGCCCTGATAAGGTTTTTCTCCATAAGGGCATGCCTCTATTTAGAATTAGTTTATAGTATGCAGTTGGTCCTATTGGATGCTAGCCTTTTTCCATTTGGAATTATCTAATTAACAAAATTTTAACTTCAGAGCAAGATTGAATCCTAATTATGGTGTGTTATTGGGTCAAATACATGAAGAGGGAAAGGTCAGAAAAGGTCCAGAGTTGAGGATGTATAACTCTTCAAACCGTTAGACAGTGATTCCGAAGATGAGTGAATTTGGCTTAACATTTCGAACAATAAATGCGAACAATGATTGAATTTTCCAACTTGGTGTAGTGGCTAAGAAAGATTCAAGGGGGAAAGAGTAACATGAAGCATAAGCAGATATCTCTGCTGTAATTTTGTCTTCCATTAGATTAAATATAAGTAAGGGCTATAAAATAAAATTTCATTTGCAAGTCAAATTGTATATTTTCAAAAAAATAAGAGGTCGCAGAAAATAGGGTTATCAAGTAATGTTCCACCAAGTACCTTGGAGGTGGGGGCGAGGGAGTGGGGAAACACGGGGGCGGCCTATGCAAAAGCTCCCTACCAATTTTCAGGAAACGTGGGGGAATGTCGAGGTCATAAAAATTATAAAATATAAAAATATATTATATATAATTGAAAATTTAATATTTATTATGTAACTGTCTTTATCTTTATCATTATATTACACTTACATCATGAAGGATAAGTGATAATATTATAAATCGATGAATCATATAACTGAAACAAATTTAAAACTTAAAACTTAAAACATACATCATACAATCAGACATGTAAGTTTGTAACTGTATAATGTAACTACTAACAATGTACAATGAAAATAAAGTTTAAGATATCATATTATATCAAGATTCAAAATAAAGTTTAAACTGAAGTCTACAACTCAAGTCTGAAACATAAAACTTAAAAGCAAATAAGTTAATAACATAACATATGAATATCAAATGATATCATCATAAATGAGCATAATTTTCTCAAGGTAATGCCCCACTAGTTTCTGCATCCAGCTGCTGCACGAATATATCACGATCAACCATGTCACCATCTGAATCAGAATCACTTGGATTCTCAAAGATGCTAAGTGGCACACCAACCAACCCCATCTGTGTCTCATCAAGTCTCTCCTCCATATCAACCTGTGTATCATCCTCTGGATCAACATCCCATTGTGTTGCTGGTCCCTTCAAATACTCAGGTGTCTTCCTATGCTCAAGACACTGGGCACTGTGCACAACAACTAACTTCTCAGCTCTTTTAGAGGTAAGCCTGTTTCTCTTGATAGAGTGGATGAAGCTATATGTGGACCAATTCCTCTCTGCTGTAGGGGAACTAGCAATCCGAGACAACAAACACATAACTAGATGTTTGAGCTTTGGAGCACCATCCCCATTCATCCTCCACCAACCAACCAGGTCATCTTGGGCTAGATCTATGCGATCTGCCCGAGCACCATGTGTGTTGAAGGGGCCACTATGAGATGAAAACAGAACAAATTGTCTTCGCAACTTTGCCCCCTCCTCACTGTACATCTTTGCAATTGCAGCTAGGAAGCCATTCTTTACCTCTGGATCATCAATAGGAGGCACTCTCCCAAGCCTTTCAACATACCATTTTGGGTTTAATGCATATGCTGCCATTTGCAAAGATGTGTTCATGTGATCCCACGTATGTTGAATGATGGATTGAATCTGAGATGTATAGAACTCTAATGAGGGCTCCCTCTGCTGAATGGATGCCTTCACACGACCCAACATGCTATCAAAGGTCTCATAGATTTCTCCAAGACTAGGAGAATACAAATCAGTGTAACAAATGACCTCCACAATAGGGCCCAAGAATGACATCAAATAAACACAATCCGCCCACCAATCATTGTCCAACACCTGAAGCTTGACCTTCTTCCCTGAGTCTGTCTTTGATTCTGACCACCTTCCCTACTCTGAACTCACAACCAAGGATTGTAGTGGTGCTTCTACCTCTAACATCCTCTCCAATAAGAGAAAATAGCTAGCATATCTAGTATCGGTGGGCTTGATGAATTCCTTCCTTGTGTGAGCCCTATACATGGGCAAGGAGGTGTGGTGGTTGCAGATAAACATCTACACATCTCTAGCGGCTATCACCAAATTTGATATCCACTAAATTTTGCCGATGTCCTTCAGTGCATTATTGAGTGCATGCACACAACAAGGAGTCCAAAAAATATGTTGATACCTGCTTTGAATCAATAACCCAGCTGATCTACAAATTGTTGCTACATCTATCACAACCTGCACCACACTATCAACACTAACATCCTTTATCCTTAATAGCTTCTCGAAGAAGCTCAAATTGGAAAGATGCATCCTTGCGCTTTCCAGAACAGTCAACAACTTTAAGAAATAATGGAACTTCTCCAGATGTCACTATGATGTTGATTAGTGGGCATTTTCGGATGTTAGTCCATCCATCCATAACAATAAAACAACCAAACCTCAACCATGTTTGTGTCATTCTCTCTTTTTGCACATTAATTTAAGACACTTGTCTATCTAAAATTGATGTTCTTAGTTTATGTTCTCCAGGTGGTACATATGAAGGCCCTATTTTTGCAATTGCTTGGACCATTTCCTTTTAATAAGGTGAATGAACAACATGGAAGGGAATTCCATTGGAAAAAATAAATTTGCCAATGGCATCATCTGTGTCATCTTGATCTAGAACATTGTACATCCCAGACACCGTAGCACCCATTCCAGAAGAAAGAGATGCACCTATAGAACCCTTTGTCTTTTTTGATGAAGCGCTTGATGGATCAACATTTCTGCTAGAAAACAATCCTTTTGAAGTGGCTGCCCTTTCTAGCCTCCAAAGTTGTTGTCTTAGAGTTGGAGTCAGGTGTTTTGAGAGACACATATTGACTCATTTACCCATGATTGCTAAAATATGTTGCTTCACCCTGGTATAGCTGCCAACAAAGTGATGCCCACAAATATTGCAGACCCAATCACGTGAGGCAACACCAACTTTTGGATTTTTTTAGGAAGTCTGGTTGCATAGATTAGAAGTGGTTTTTGAGGATTAAATGTCCCCTTTGCAAATTTTTCCAGATCTCTTGGTGGGCTTTCATAATCTACAAGCCTATTTCCTGCCCTCTTGTGACTGTTTTGAATTTATTCTTCTGCATCTTCTGACTCATTAGCACTATAGGTGCTGTCACTGTTACCACCGTTATTGGAATGACTTTAGCTCATAGTTTCGGCTCAGAATAAATATTAACTTGTAACTTCAAACTTGTAGGCTGCAATTGCAAATAAATTAAAATTTTCAATTTCGAAAAAATAAAAATAAAAATTAATTATTAAATTGATTTAGAAATTTTTAATTTTAAAACAATATGATTCATCATACTATGAGTAAATAATAAAAAAATAAAAACTGAATAAAACTTCCAGGCTTGAAAAAAAAAAGGCACAAGGCACAAGGCACAACAAAAGCTTGTTACAAACTTACAACTTACTATTAGTAGTTACTGTGTTACAAATGCTGCAATTTATTATTATTTTTTTTTCCAACATTTGTAACAAGTAACTGTGTTCACTGTTATCATTTATCCTTGCCATTTTGATTTTTTAAACTAAAAAACAAAAAACAAAATTTAACCTTTAAAAAAAAATACTGCACAACATTGAACAATGCAAACAAAAAAATTTAAAGTATAAAATTTTAAAAAAAAATTGAATTTAAAATTTAAAATACAGTGGTCGTGAGCCTTACTAACACTGTGGTCCGTGGAGGAATGGAGGACAGCGGTAGCGTGGTAGGACAACGACAACCACAGCGGAGGGAGGCAACCCGTGGCAGCAGCATGGGAGGGCAGCGACAATGGCAACGGAGGGAGGCAGCAACGAGCATGAGCAGGAGCAGTGCGATGGGAGGCAACATCTGGAGTTGGAGTGATGGCGGAGGCAGGAGGCAACAACAACGGTGGAGGCAAGAAAACAAAAAATGAAAAAACAAACCTACATAAAAATTAAAATTTTAAATTCGCATTTTTTTCATTAAAAATATTCATTTTTTTGGGCCCTGCATGACTCTGCACGCCCCTGTACGACTCCCGTATGCCCCCTCACGACCCCTCGACCCCTAATTTTGAGGAAACACCCCACCCCCAACCCCCCCCCCCCCCCCCCCCCCCCTTCACGTTTCCCTTCGTTTCCTGTTTTTTGGGAGCGTGGGGAAATGCCCCCCCAGACGTCCCCACGACCCTGGAGCGCGAAGTGTTGTGAAATGTAACTAGGTCGGTCTTCATGCTAACTATGTAACTATGAAAAGAAGAAGACAATGGTAATAAAAATGTATTTTTGTGGCATAGGTTTCATGAGCAAATATTTTATGCAGATAGACTTCTTCTTGATGTCTATTAGGTTCCTGTCTTCTAAGTGTAAAAGGACTAAGTGTCAAAGTCATGAAGGATCTAGATCAGATGGAACAACCCTCCAAAAGGTGTTGGAAGACAAGCTCATAAATGGCGGAAACATCCTTCAACTATCTTGAAATATATGTGAACTAATATGCCAAAGAAACCATCTACATGTCGGCCTATGTTAAGGTTATGAAGTCGGCCTATAAGTTGTCCAAGTCTTATATTATAAGTCCACACTGCGGTTCAGTTATGAAATACAGATTTGTGGACTTATCTCTGAGGAAGTGCGGATATTTTGAGGAATATTTACAGTCAAGTTTGAAGTTAAACAGCGTGGAAAAGGGAGCAAGAATTGCGGTCAGAACTAAGGTTATACAACGTGGAGAAGGAGCAAGAATTGCGGTTAAGTATAAGGTTATACAGCAGATAATTGACTGCGGATAAGTTTGATATTAGAGAGCGAAGAAAGGAGCAGATCCAAGACAGATTTGAATACGGATAAAATAGCATATAAAAGAGCAGATTTAAGACACAGTGTTAAGTGCGGACCTTTTTGAGGTTACTCTGAGTTTTAATGCAAATATAAAGGACAACTGTCAGTGTAATAGAAAGGTACAGATTGCGAATTACACAAGAAGCAGATTACTGAAGGAACCAAAGAGTACAGTCTACGGAAGAGTACGAGTTTGTTAAAGACAAAGATAATGTTTGTAAGAAGACAGGCTAGTAAGGAAGGTAAATCAAAGATTTACCTTCCTAACCATATTTCAGAATATTCTGTTACAAGTGTAAAAGAATTCTGTCTTCACATGTGACTAATTACATTGGTAACTGACTTGATGAATGATTAACTAAGTTAAAGAAGTGAATACATAAGCAAGCTCACAAGTAGTTATCAAGAAGAGAATTTTTGTATTAATTACAAGCCCTACAAATTCTGAACATTGTTTCAGAGCTATGGTGCGAAAAACAAAGAAAGGGCATTTAAAGGTACAAGTCCACAGAGCTCGAACATCCTTGAAAACTTCGGGTGAATTGATAGTAAGACAATGCAGACACTGAAATAAGTTCGATGCAATTTTCAAGTGATACAAATTCTCAACATTGGTTAAGTCTGAAATTTGCGGATAAGGTGTAGATAGATATGATTGTGTTGAAGTACGATTTAAGGCTGCGTTCAAAGGACAGGGAAGCGAGGAAGTAATTATATGCGAAGAAAGAAACCAACTCTGTTGTTTAATACGGATCTCAGGTGTAAACTTAAGGACTATAATACAAGTGCAATTAAGAAGAGACAGAGCTGCGCATTGAAGACGTTAGAAAGATGTTATATATAAAGCGTATAAGCTAAGGTTTGGGCATATGATTATGTGGTATATGCTAACTTACAGTGCAAGCTCATGATTGCAATGTGATGCGTAGGAAGTCTGGTTAAAAGGGAACTATATTATAGTATGAGAACAAAACCATATATAAAGGTATCATTATGATATGATAAAAAGTGGACAAGGTCAAAGAAGTAAGAATACGAATAGAGACCAAGTTCTCTTGTTATGGTGCGAGTCGGTGCAAATCGGTGCTGAAGAGAAGAAATCAAATCTGAAGTAGAAGTGCGAAAATAAGCATCACTCTAAAGGATCTCAGACTTAATTAAGGAAGCATATTGCCTAAAAACTAGGAACCAAGCTTTCCTAGGACTAGTGCAGTAGAGTGCAGAAAAGAAGACTTTATCTTCACTTATCAAGTAACTAACTTTCGTTCTATAATCAAATGTTGTTAAATGACTTGGTTTTGCAAGGAGTCCTATATGCTGGTTGGGTTACCAAGATTCCTTGCATGAGAAGAATAATAACAGTCCTTGAAGAAAGAAAGGACAATCAAGGGCAAAAATGTTGGAGGATAAAAGACTCAAACATTCACAGAAGAAAAAGGAAAAGTTTAAGTGAGAGACTTATGGACATTACAAGAAAATAGGAAGCAATGTAGCATCCTGATCTAAGCATGGCAAGAGCTCTTGGTGAATCAGCTTCGAGAAAACCTCTCTGACAAACATTACTAATGTAAAGTAGTCATCAAGAGCAAGGGTCATCATGGAAACATATTTTTGGGATGTGATGACATATTGATGAAGTAGGCCAAGGGAGTGAAGCTCTTCATTCTTGAGAAATCGCTACAGGATGACTCGAGGGAAAAAGGTATGAGGTATGCATATATTTATATGTTGACATTGGATGTTTTGAAGTCATGTCATGTGGTTGCAAGTAATGGACTTCTGGACTTAGAAGTATGATCTATGGAGGAGTATCTCTCAATGCACGGATAGATGAAATCAACATAATATGCCCTCATGGAATATGAGGTGGTTGTATATGAACAAGAAACTAGGAAAGTTGTACGTTCCTGGGAATCAAGAATGTGTAGAGAGGAAGAGATCATGAAATGCAACCATGTCAAGAGGCAGTTATCATCCGGAGGCCAAGAAGATGTGACTAGGAGATCTCCTGGAGAGATATGTAGACTCTGACGAAAGTCTGGTAGAGAAGAAGACGCTTGGAAAGACATATGATTAGGAGGTGTCAATCTGTATGAAGGATGCCGATGCTTACAGGAAGATGTCATGGTGAAAGATCATCACTGAGGTAACTTTTGTTTTAAAAGGGTTCATATGCAAATGTTTATATGGATGAATTTGTGCAGGGCTTCTAATCATGAGAAAGGATGTATGATCCTAAGAGATGATTCGAAGGAAAGCAACATGGCACAATAGTGGACCAGATAAGGAAGTCAGGTGAATCACTCTGATAGCTGACAAGATTCAGGATGGAAGTGATGAATGATCTGTGTCCTATGAAGCTAAAAGATGGAGATTCCTCAATACCGAAATCCATGACATCAAGGACAGGAATTCTTCATGAGCAGCTGGGTGTCTCACCATTGTTGCTGGAGGTCCCTGGTTAAGAGGGAGCTTGATGGTAAGTTTCTTACTTGGAAGAAACTTGGTAATTCCTAAGGATGAGCTTAGGTACATTCTTTGTATAAGAATGAGTACATTCCATAGGTCCTCCTTGGGAGGGAGAGATAGACACATCATTCTGGTCTTGGGAAGACAGAATGGAGGATTGGGTAATCATCTAGCATTCGATACTCTTTGAGAATGTGATCGGCATTCAAGATAAGAGTAGTCGGGGACCGATATTCTTTGAGGGCTAGCTACCCAAGAGAAAAATAGTCCAGGAAGGTCATACTTTGGGAACACCCGGGTGGAGTATGTACCTTGGAGAGACAATAACGAAGGTGTCTATAGGTCATGTGTCTCGCCAGCATTGAAGCCCATTGTCTCGTTGAAGAGATGGCGCTGTTAGTCAAGGCCTTGCACTAGTACAATGCTGGTTGATATGATGCTATACAGATGTGATTACCAATCCGATTTTTCTTATGAAATTATTTAGTTTGGAAATGATCATGTAACTGTATGAATACCTCCCTAGTTAAGAGGGAGTGTTGTGAAATGTAACTAGGTCGGTCTTCATGCTAACTATGTAACTATGAAAAGAAGAAGACAATGGTAATAAAAATGTATTTTTGACTCATGGATTTCATGAGCAAATATTTTATGTAGATAGACTTCTTCTTGATGTCTATTAGGTTCCTGTCTTCTAAGTGTAAAACGGACCAAGTGTCAAAGTCATGAAGGATCCAGATCAGATGGAACAGCTCTCCAAAAGGTGTTGGAAGACAAGCTCATAAATGGCGTAAACATCCTTCAACTATCTTGAAATATATGTGAACTAATATGCCAAAGAAACCATCTACATGTCAGCCTACGTTAAGGTTATGAAGTCGGCCTATAAGCTGTCCAAGCCTTATATATATAAGTCCACACTGCGGTTCAGTTATGAAATACAGGTTTGCGGACTTATCTCTGAGGAAGTGTGGATATTTTGAGGAATACTTACAGTCAAGTTTGAAGTTAAACAGCGTGGAAAAGGGAGCAAGAATTGCGGTTAGAACTGAGGTTATACAGCATGGAGAAGGAGCAAGAATTGCGGTTAAGTATAAGGTTATACAGCAGATAATTGACGGCGGATAAGTTTGATATTGGAGAGCGAAGAAAGGAGCAGATCCAAGACAGATTTGAATATGGATAAGATAGCATATAAAAGAGCAGATTTAAGACACAGTATTAAGTGCGGACCTATCTGAGGTTACTCTGAGTTTGAATGCAGATATAAAGGACAGCTGTCAGTGTAATAGAAAGGTACAGATTGCAGATTATACAAGAAGCAGATTACTGAAGGAACCAAAGAGTACAGTCTACGGAAGAGTACGAGTTTTTTAAAGACAAATATAATGTTTGTAAGAAGACAGGCTAGTAAGGAAGGTAAATCAGAGATTTACCTTCCTAACCATATTTCAGAATATTCTGTTACAAGTGTATATAATTCTGTCTTCACATGTGACTAATTACATTGGTAACTGACTTGATGAATGATTAACTAAATTAAAGAAGAGAATACATAAGCAAGCTCACAAGTAGTTATCAAGAAGAGAATTTCTGTATTAATTACAAGCCCTACAAATTCTCAACATGAAGGGGCGAGGAAACTCGACCCCTAGGTGGAGGGACGCGACCTTGTGTTACACTGGTATCACATAATGATGGTGAAATGTGTTAGAACAAAAAACAATAGTCAAAACTCAATGATTTGATCCATACATGAATGTGAACTAATTTTCTAGTCTGAGAACTACAACAAAGTATTACACAGAGTGAAAAACATTCCTATCATGAATCTATGTCCTGATCCTCTATATGGGATTATAAAAATTTATCACATTAACAAATGATCTTGTCAGGTAATTTGATCACAACTTCATGCTAAATGGATTGCCTCATCTCAGCAAGGAAAGAAAAGAAGTAGAGCACCTAAGTTGGAGTTATTTCTCTACGTTGAACATACATGGAGAGCATTTCTAATTTTTTCTAGGTTACTTGTGCTTCCATGTATTAGATGGTGGCAGATTTCTTGTGGAAGAGTTCATTCTAATGTACACGTTAATTGTTCTTGTGGAGGATATCTTATATTATTTTATTGGGGCTGTTTATAGTGTTAGAGCATCTGATATTGTCCACTGCTTATGATTCAAGCCAGCCAATTTGGCGTTCCATTTGTAGCAGAAAGCAGGTAAATTTATCTTAAGAAACCTCGGTGAATCTGACTAGTCCATGATATGCAATATGTAAAATGTTTGGTGATATTTCTGCAAAAATATTCAAATTTCTAATATTTTTATATAATCTCTATATAAAATTTAGGTGATTTTAAGGTAAAAAAAATTTATATTGGGCAAAATGTTTCTAGAAAAATGAAAGTTAACAAATCATTTTTTAAATTAGCCCACCTGCGAATATTAACCCCTAAATTTTCTCTTGGAAGAAAGGTATCTTTTTGGATATAATCAACAGCAGTCATGAAATATAGTCATGTCACTCACCTATTTGGCGCTGAAAGGTATCTTTTTGGATATAATCAACCTCAGTCATGAAATATAGCCATATCACTCACCTATTTGGCTGCTTTCCTGTAAGATTGCCATCTAGTCAGGTTCCATATTGAAGATATGGTATAACTTGCATTCTCCATATTCTGTTTTAGATTTTATGTCTCCTGAGTTATCGGTTTCTCTTTCCCTCTAATATTCTACATAATTGGTCACTAACTTGTTTTCTCATGCCAGATTCACAATGCGGTTTTAAATAAGTGAATCGTTTAACTTCTATTTTCTCCTTTGGGACCTTGTCACTTGGTTGCATCTTTGTGATAAAATTTAGCTGTGAACCTTTGATGACTGGTCATGCCCCAGTTGAAAGGCTGACTTCCTTATTTTAAGATCCTCATTATTCTGACGATTATTTTTAAGATGATGATTGTAATCCCTTGAGGCTTTTGTTCTTGGAGACTTGGAGTTGGATTCAAGTGCGTATAATGTAGCTAAGTCATCATGGTGCAATAGTTCCATGCTTATTGCTGCTCTAATTTGCTTGTCTCGCTATCTTGGAGCCAGGGTTCAAAATACAGCTAGATTCAAATCTTCCTAGTCAAGGTTTCTTTCCTGAAGCCTTCAAACAAGATTCAGGATTAACTTTGGCAGTCTTGTGGAGTATGGATTAGTTGAGTAGTTTAGCATAAAATGAAGCCAGTGGTTTTCTGATGATGCTGTGGAATAATTATTTGGATATTCTGTTTTCTTCCATGCTTCTATTAAGTGTCTTTCGATCTTGCTTTATCGTAGACGGGTGAAATTATGTTATTATATTTTGTTTGCTGAAATTGGAATACCTTAGCGTGCATTTCAAATCGTAGCAAATCATAGAATCTGTTGTCGATTTTTACCTTACATCAGAGCTTTCAGAAATTTGGAAATGTCTGTGTATAGCAAAATTATATATATATATTGCATGGGTTGCCAAATTTTGCTGAACCTACATTCATGCATAATATTGTTCCACTGCTAACATACTGCAAGATCCATCCCTAATCAGGTATTTCATTCTTGTTTCCGATAGTAATAATTTTCACCCTACTTTGCCACAGTTTTATTTCATTGTAGAAGTTAAGTTCCTTCACAATCAACGGTCTTTTTAGAATTTGTGGATGGTGGCCAGAACCTGTGAACGACAACAATGAGCTTTGAGGAGTCATCATATGACATAATCTTTGTTGTGTTGCATCCATTCGTTTTCATATTTTTTTCCAGATCTCCATTTGGACTCAAGCTTAAGATCTTACACGGCAATCTCCATTCTTTATTTTGCAGGTGGAGAATCTATTTGCAATTGAAAGCCACAGTCCAAATACTGAGGTACGGCTTGTGAATGGTCATTTGCAGAGGGCTTTACAAGATTCAAGTTTTCATCTTTTGGATATCACCTACATGAGTGAATTTAGAGCTGATGCCCATCCGTCAACATCAGGAGGGAAAAAACACGAGGATTGCATGCATTGGTGCTTGCCAGGCATAACAGATTATTGGAATGACTTGTTTATGTATACTCTCCTTAAAGAAAGGTTCAGAGTTTCTTGATGATTCACTTGTTTCATCATTTGACCATTCTTGTGCAATCCTCATTTACATGTCTTCGGGGGTTGTTTGGAACAATATCAATACTCACGTATTTCCTCTCTCTCATTTTCATATTTGTTCAATATCTTCTTGTTTTTTTCACAGAAAGCTTCCCCGTGTTCTTTGCCTCCATGGGCAAATTGCCCGTCAAATGCGGTTAAAATTTTTGTCAAACCGTCAAGATCTTTTGTTGAAGCTCTGAAAATGGGTGGGAAGGTGTGAAGACAGTCAGGTGAGTCTGTTTTGAAATTCCAACCCTGGAGGCGAGTGATAAATTTTTGTGGGTCTTCTCCTACAATCAGAAAAATTCAGTTACAAAAAAACTATTCAGTTACAGAACATTGATATACAACATAATGAGGTTCTATTCTTCTAACCATCCATTTTTTTGTCCAACAATTATAGCAATAAGTACTTTAAAAATTCATATTTTACCAAATCTTGAAGTTCCTATAATAAGGAATTCTAAATACTTCAAGAAAATCATATAAGAAAGTAATGCAATACAGGGAATAATTGCTTTAAATAACAACACAAGGAAGGAAACTTTGAGGTTAGGAATAATTTTTTAGGCATGAAAATGGTTTCTCACCTCCTTGCACCTAATGTTGATTCATATATTCATATACTAATGCTCCCTAATGCCCTCTGTTGATATGAGCGAACTAAAGGTATAGTGAATTTCAAATTTCTCAAAAAAATCTTGGTTGGCATGTTACAATAGGAATGGAGGATTTTTGATAGTTTTTTCATGACATGG
Source organism: Pinus albicaulis (assembly GCA_034641835.2). Classification (NCBI taxonomy): domain Eukaryota; kingdom Viridiplantae; phylum Streptophyta; class Pinopsida; order Pinales; family Pinaceae; genus Pinus; species Pinus albicaulis. The sequence continues at coordinate 1,210,053,525 of CM076584.1, forward strand.
GACACATGGATGTGGAGATGAATATATAATACATCTAAAGTGAGCCTTCAAATCTTTAGAGGGAGACAATGTAAATGAGGATTCCAATAAAGGAACCCCTTGATATACAAAAATAAAAATATACTAAGTAGAAATTTTAAAATACAAAAAATACAAAAAAGCATTGTAATAATTTATAATAACAATGAATCACAAAGTATTTATGATTCGAGAATTGCAATGTAACTATCATTTATAAAAGCAACAATATCTAATTTATAATAACAATGAATCACAAAGAATTTATGGTTCGAGAATTGCAATGTAATGATCATTTATGAAAGCAACGAATTTATGGTTCGATAATTGCAATGTAATGATCATTTATGAAAGCAACAACATCCCACGAGCCATTGAATTATTGCATTTTGCATGTCATTGCTCAAAGGTGAAAGTCTATAAAATAAAATACAATGACACATCATGATTCATACATGTATACATCAATCATTTTTATTTTATAAAACTTGAATAAGCCACTAACCATGCCCATGTCCAAATGCCATGTGTTTGGTCTGCTACTTCTACACACTACAAAAATATGTACACAATCACTTTTAAAAAACCTCTCTTATAAATGATATTTATTGGATCTCGAACTAATCTATGTTGCATGGTAGCATTGCTAGCACTTTTGACATCCATTTTGTTGTCTTTTTATGTTGTTCACTTAAATATTTAAGTGTCTTCTTATGTTGTAGATGTAAATAATTATGTATTACAACAAACTTAGATTCATTTTAACTCTGGATCTATCAAGTACCGAGAGGGATCAAATCTCTTTTCACTGGTCAATACCACGAGTTCTCAGTGCCATGGGCCTTTTTTATTTTTATTTTTTTTTAATTTAATTTTGATAGAGTTAAAATGTTTACATTACATTAATATTTTTGTTAATTTAATTTAATTTAATTTTTATTTTTATCTAATTTGACTTACTCAAATTGTTATACATTACATTACAACATCTTTATTATACTGGGTTGGAGAGTGCCTCTCGGCGCAGTAAGCTTCATTACTCCTAAAGGTTACGTTGATCCTTTTGATAGAATGAATAATGCTATAAGTGGATGACTTCCTTTCTTATGTAGAGGAGCTAACAATTTGAGACAAAAAATGCATAGAAATATTCGAGAAGTTTAGAGGTCCTTCACCATGCTTACTCCAAGAAGATGTCGGTGATTCCTTGCATTTAGTTTGTTGAATGGGGGTTATGCATTCCAACACATTGAATAGACTATTGCCAATATATCTCTCCCTTGTATGCAACAAACATATTTGAATGTCAATTAAAAAACCCTTCTTTGTGTATGGATCATCACTAGGAGACCACTCTCCTAGGTATCCCCACATGCCAATTGGGATTTGGTGAATATGTTGCCATGTGCCATTATGTGTTAATGGTGCTCAACCTATTTTGAATGATGCATTGAACCAATTGCATGTAGCACTAATATGATAAAAAAATGCAAGAATAAATGTAAGTAAAATATAAAATTGAATGTTTCCAATGAAAGTTAGAGAATTATTGGCTTATATACATGTACAATCATCTGTATTACACATATATGCTTACAAAATAATAGGAGAGTGATTACCTTTGACCAAATTCAAACTATAATATAGGAGAGTAGAGAAGTGATCATTTTGGATCAAACCATCCCCATAGGACAAAAGACCAATGAACTATTGTACAAAAGTTATAAAGTACAAATATGACACATGTTTACTAGACTAAGTCTCATTAATTCCTCTCCATTTAGGGAAAATCATTCCTAGTTTCTACTAAACATGATAAAACTATTGCACTAAGGTGGATTAGGAAAACCACTTAGCTTTAGTTGGTAAAGTGTCTTTGTAATCTACAAAGTGGTGTTTTAATGTTGCCTAGTTGATACAACACAAGCATCACAAGCATAGAGAAGAGTATATTTTGGAAGAGGAGATTGAAAATATGGAATTGTTGTCTCTACATGGGTGATTAAAAGTGATGTTTTTGAATGAGAGGGTTTGCGTAGCATAGTTAGATGAAATTCACATCATGAATGCCAAGCTAGAGTGGAAGGTCCACCTAAAAAAATTGTGATATGTTTGTTGTTTGATGGTGTAATCTTCATTGTGTTGAGAGGCACTTTGCAACCTAGTTTGGGGGTATGTCACACAACATTAGATAATCTTAAATTAAAGAAAAAAATGCTGACATTCAAAAATTTAAAAGCATACAAGTAGGTTTTAAAAAAATGACATTACAAAATATAAGTTGGCTTTAAAGTGAATTCATTTTTCTTTTTCTTTTTTCTTTGGTAAATTAGAATTATAAATAGAAAAGATTGTTAATTTTACAGGCGTCACTAATAATAGTAACAAAAGTTTAGCCTCAAGGGTTAGCTCGATTGGTTGAGTCCCCGTTGTTAAAGCACCTTTGCTATTAAGAGGCCACATGTTCAATTCTCTCGGCATTCTCTGGGTTCAACTCTATGGTTGATCCAACAGGGAGTGATCTCTTTGGGTGGATTTGCTTGGTACAAATAGCTCGTGGGCGAAGTAGTCACCGATCTCTAGGGTCTGTGAACCACATAGGAAAAAAATTAGTAACAAAAGTTTACTTAAAAAAGAAATATAAGGTGGCTTTAAAGTAATTTCAATTTATTTGTTTAACTTAGTATTAAAAATAGAAAAGATTGTTTATATTACCATATGTCAATAATACTAATAACAAAGGTTTACTTTCAATTATGATTTTGTCATGAAAAAAAATGTTTCCTTCATTGGGTTGTAATAAGAAAGTAATGAATACTTATTTATGTTTATAAGTTACTAATGAAATTAGAAAAATGGTTTCTTTTTTTTTATTAGTTGACAATGGACCAAAAAACAAAAATGATTAGTCTCTAATTATAGTTGATTGGACCTCTAGGTGCTCTGCAACCCAATATGGGGAAGATGTAGCTTTTTACATGAAAATATAAAAATAAATAATTATGTATGTACATATCTACATGAAAAAATAAATAATTACATATGCACATGATAACATCTTAACAAAATCATCATAGATTCATCTTAAACCCAAATCTATCAAGCACCTAGAGGGGTCACCTTTCGTAAGATGTAATTTTTTTATCATTTAACATGAACTTAATACATGACATGGAGTTAAATGATTAAAAAAAATACACCTTAATAATTTGATCCCTCTTGGTGCTTGATAGATTTAGGTTTAAGATTGATCTATGCCAGTAATGGATTCACTTGTGTTGAAGATTGTAACTAAGTTCGGTCTTCATAATTTATATTTATTGTAATCATCAAAAGAATTGAAGAAAAACAAATTATATTATCATTTCTTTTATTATTAATGACTTATTAAAGCATGAGTTTCATGCTTGGGTCATGTTTAGTATAAAGTCCCAATTGTGGACTCCTAGGTTAGTCATTACATATTTATATTGGCCCTTCTTGGGCTTTTGAATCATGTAATTAGGTTCGTTTTGAGACAAAAGTGGTCTAGTAGCTCTCCACACCAAATCAGACTTGATGAGATCAAGTCAGCCTCAAGGAAAGGAATTCAAACTCATCAGAAGGCTTATATACAAGGAGGTCAAATTCATTTGTCCACCGCTTCATTGCAACTCTCGACATCAAGGGAAAAATGCAAAATTGGAAAATGATGCAAAATAAGTGCGAGTTAGGTCTATCTGAAAGAGAGAGAAAATCAAAATTTTGGTAAAGGAATCTCTCTATTTTGTGGTCTCTCTTGGGAGATCGACGTCTTTGAAGTTTTGAAGCTGTTGGTGTTGTTGCAAATCTACAAAGTTGTTGGGTAACTGGATGTTGCTACTGTGAGGTTGAAGATCTGGAAAGTGACTTAGTGTGGAGGGAAAGTTTGGCTCATGTCTAGGGTGGAGAGTCTCAAAGAATACTATTGAAAGGAAGAATTATCTTTATTGGGTTTTCCCCTCGTAGGGGGTTTTGCTCTGGTTGCTGGCCTACATTTGATGTCCTTGATCTATGTGTATTTTATTTGATATTTGCTTTATGGACTAATAAGAAAAAAGATACGAAGAACATAATAAGAACTAACGAATATCACAAGTAAATAATCAATACAAGAGGATCTTTCTGCCTTTCTGATTCTCTAACATGGTATCAGAGCTTTGTTGAAAGAAGAAGAAAAAGGAAGTCTCAAGGACTTGATCAAGGAAGTTCACTAAAGGAAAGAAGTCTTCACTATCTTCAAGAAAGATGTCTAACACTATCAAGGGAGAAAACAAGCTTGAAGGAGCTTCAAATTATAGGTCTTGGAAGAAGAGGATTGACATCATCCTTGAAAAGAACAAGGTCTTAGATCTAGTCAAGGGAAAAATGAAAAGACCTACAGAAGAATCAAGTGATGCTGATAAGGTGAAGTACAGAGAAATGGAATTGGTAGCCATGTCCTTGATGGTCGAAGGCATAAAGGACAATCTTGTCCCCTTCATAGCAAATATTGATCATACTCAGGAAATGTATGAGGCTTTGTCAAAACTATTCACTATCAAGAACATTGGAAAGGTGGTAAGCCTGAAGAATGATCTAAGAACTGCTAAGATGAAAAAAGGGAATAATGTTTCCTCTTTCTTTGTAAAAATAGTAAGGATAAGGGATGAGCTCCTTGCCATTGATGAAATAGTGCTAGATAAAGAATTAGTAATTGCAGTCATTTTGGGACTACCATCTTCTTGGAGTTCCTTTGCTTCAGCCCTCAACAATTGGAAAGAAACACCCACCTTTGAAGAGATATGGACAACATGTAGTCAAGAATAGTTAAGGATGTCCATGGTAACCAACAATGGAAAAGTATCAAATTTTTATGTTGCTCATCATAAAGGAAGATCCAAGAAGAAAGGGCCAAGGAAGAAGGTTGACATGTCCAAGATTGAGTGTTATCAATGTTATCATTGTAACAAGATGGGACACTATAGGAGTGATTGTCCTGACAACCCCAAGAGCAGAAAAAGAGATAAAGATCAAGAAAACATGGATGAAGAGACATCATCCCCTAAGAAAGCAAAGACTGAAGAAGAACTAAGGGACTCACACTACTAAGCCCCTTCCATCTTATGTTTCATTTGTATATTTTATGTAGTATATGTTTAACATCTTCTTGGAAATGCATTTCTTTGTTTTATAAGTTTTATCATTTTCCCTCAAGCTTGGGAGGGAGCCCACAACAACTCCTCAAGATAAGTATCTCTTTCCCTCTATTTTTCTTCATGTACTTATTTAAGATTTTGATTATATTAAATACTAATCACTTGTCTACCTCTATTCCTTGTCTAGGAATCAATTTGTTGAATGTTCAAGAATCATGGAGAAGGCTTCAAGGAGAAAACAAGAAGGCCACACAATTCAAAAGGTTTGTCAAAGAATCAAAGGTATTTATTGAAATGTATAGTCTTATTACTCTCTTTGAAATATCTATTTCATATGTTACTAACTGTTGTCTAGCACTATTGAATCCTAAAAGGATTCTTGTTTTGGATGACTCATCACCTGATTAATCTACCCACCTTATACACCTCAAACTGCTTATATATAACCTTAAGGAGGTTCTTTATAAAACCCTAACCATAGGGTATGTTGTTGACATGTGAAACCCTAAACCTATTTAGGGTTATTTGTGAAAATTGCTATTATTATTAATGTTTTGATAATGTCCAGTTTGGTATTTTGATAAGATCACATAAGCTCTAAACTTGTTGGAGTTAATATGATGTTGTTCGAAATCTCAAACCTTGACATCTGATATAATAAGGGTGTGCTTTGACAATGGACTGAAACCTTGGGTTTTGGTTAGGTCTATAGGAAAAATCCATGTTATGAAAATTCCTAGGAATGATACCCTAGGTATATGTTCTCTTGAATGAATCCCTAGCCTAGTCTAGGTTGATGTGTGTCTAATGTATAAATTTTGACTAACATATGATGTTCTTAAATGGTAATATCCTATATATGTGTGTTGATCCATTTTCTAATGGTCCTAAGAATCTAGGGATTGGAAACAAACCTTAGTCAAAGTTTGAAAGATTTAGGATGATGATTGAAAAGTCTAGGGTCTATAAATGTGTTAAAGTTTGCAACAAGAAACAATGAAATTGGCATCCGGAAACAACATGATAGCACCTACACTAAGTTTGGGACCAGGAGGTCCAAGCAACACCTACACTAAGTGTGGGACTAGAAAGTCTAAGCAGCACCTACACTAGTGTGGGACCAGGAGGTCAAAGCAGCACCTACACTAGTGTGGGACCATAGGTCTTAGCAACACCTACACTGGTGTGGGTTAAATTTGTTGTAGTGTCTATTTTAATTTTCCCTTAATTAAAATGGACAATAAAATGTAATCTTATGTCATAATCACTTGCAATAGTTAACTGAGTGTGACAAAATTAGTTAGCCCATGAATTTCGAGTTGAGGGTAGTTGGTTAGGCATGCAGAGTAATTCTAGTTGTAACATAGTTTGAAGTGTAGTTGGTGCATTAGTTAATGCATGAGAAATCAGTTAAATCATTCTAGGTGAGTTAAAGTCAGTTGAGCTAGTTGTAACTGATTGTTACAGTAGTGAGAGATCAAGTGAATTAAATATTATTTAATTCACAATTGGTGATCTGCCATGCAACTGATGATTTACTATTAATAGCTGCATGCATGTCAGTTCCAGTGGAGACCCAGTTGAGACAAAGGTTAAAGGGAAGATAACTATCAGTTGTGATACTAGCAGGCTGCCCAGATGCAGTTAAAACACCACAGGATGTCCATGATACTTAGCGCGATTGAGGAAGGTTGAAATTCCTAAAGAATAGCGATTGCATTCCTCAGGAATTGTGTGAGCAAGGCAGGATGAAAACATGCTGAGAATTGGCCAAGTGTTGGCCCGATTTTGTCTGGATCAGTGTGAGAGGATAGGCAGAGTGTAGGAGACTCTTGTGAGAAGAGTGCATTGTAATTGTTTCATGATTCATTGTGGAATATACAATATATGATAGAGGGGTTTTGAGCAGTAAGCCTTCCTCGGGAAATTATCTTTGTTGTGGTTTGATTTGATTCTTTCTTTACTTGTGATTGGCGATTTTGTTTAATTTCTGCAATTGATTTGTAGAAGTGATTCAGTGTCTAGCTTTAGTACAATTTTAGATTGGTTTGAATCCATGATATATATATATATATGCTGTATAATTTCTACATGGTATCAGAGCACAGGAAATTACTACAGTAAAGAAGAAGCTGAGTTTCTGACTAAATAGAATTCGAATTTGCAAAGGTAATCTTGGTGCGACAGTCGAATCATGATCGAAATGGCTTTCAATGGCTTGAGATTGGAGTATGCACTCGAGGGAAGCTCTAACTATATTGCTTGGAAAGAAAGGATAGAGGCAATACTGGAAGACAATGGCTTGAAGGAATTCTTTGACAATGACATTCCCAAACCCGCTATGACAGATTCTGCAAATGTTGATGCCTGGAAAAAGAAGGTTGCAAGGGCGAGGAGGATCCTACTAGAGGGAGTACGAGACCACATTGTATCAAGCCTCCATGGCAAAGAGACTCCATATGCGATGTGGAAGGCTTTGACGAATCTATTTTAGAGTAGCAGTGACCATAGGAAATTGGCGCTGAAAGACAAGCTCAAGAAGATCAAAATGGAGAAGGTGACACTATTCCGGTATACTTGACCAAGTTTGTCCAATGTCGGGATGAGATTGGGAGTGTAGGAATTACTGTTGCTGATGGTGATTTGGTGAGCCTAGCTCTGCTAGGACTTCCCAAGAGTTGGCACATTTATGAGGACTCTGTCAATGGAAGGGGAAAATTTCCAGATTGGGAACGACTATGGTCAGATTTGGTGCCAAAGGAGTTTAGATGGAAAACCAGAGATGGATCTTCATCTAAGCATGAAGATGAAGAAGATTTTTCTTTGGCTGCCAAGGCGATTAAGGGGAAAGGAAAGAAATTTCATTCCAAATCTAAGACCGGTGAAGAACGCAAGGAGCGCAACATGTCCAAAGTGAAGTGTTTTCACTGTCACGAGAATGGACACTATGCCACAAATTGTACACAAAAGAAGAAGAACAAGAAGGCTTCAGGATCTGTAGTTGTTGAGGCTTTGGCCTCACAATTTGAGTTTGACTTCTCACTCATTGCATGCATGGTGTCAAGTGCAATGGGTTTGGTGTGGTACTTGGATAGTGGTGCATCTTTCCACATGACGGGAGACAAAGAAATTTTCAATAGCTTGGAGGAGAAGGACCTCCAGATGCATTTCGAAATGAGTGATGACAAAAGGTATAGCGTTACCAGGATTGGTACAGTTGCTTTCCAGATAAAGTCAGGTAAACCCTTCTTTTTAAAAGATTGAATGCATGTACCAGGCTTAACGAAAAATTTAGTTTTAGTCGCAATGTTGGAATAAAGGCTATGATGTGGTCTTTAGTGAAGGGAAAGCATTCCTTCGGCATAAAGCCACAAGACAAGTAAAAAAGATTGGGATTCGTGCGAAGAATCTCTACATACTTGATGTGGAACTTCCAACCATGGGGAAGTATGAGAAAGCCATGCAATTGTCCCTTAAGAGGGAGCTTGATTTGCATGCAGATGAGGAACTCTTGGTTCCAAAGGATGAACCTCAAGATGTGGAGCAGCCACATGCAGAGGATCATGGAGTGGCAGAAACCACTCAAGCAAAGAAATTTCGAGCCAGATGGGCAAAGGGAGTACATGCAGCTATACCTCCAGGTGTGAGGTGGGGTGATGTGAAAGAATAATCCCAAGAAGAAATTTGGGCAGGGTCCTCGAGATGGTGCGTCTGATGGATCGAACTTGGCTACGAGGAGCCCACAGAGAAGTAGTAGCAGGAACAGTTAGATTGATGCAGTCAGATGTCAAGAGGATAGAAATCAGAGTGACAGGTGTCAGATATTGGAGCGCAGATCATAGTTGGCAGTAGTGCAGAGTGCATTGATATAGATGTCAACAACGTAGAGAATCTAGTAAACATGTGCAGTAGCTAGTAGCAGTCAGAAGACTCTGATGACATATGCATTATACTGATTCTGTTGTTTGGAGGCTATTAAGTTCTGGAAGTGTTGCATGTGTGAGAAACACTAGAGAAGTTTTGCATGCAAGAGTTGCATGTCGCATGAAAGAGTTGCATGTCGCATGCAAGGAAATTCTTTTCATGTTGAGAGGGAGTGTTGAATTTTGCAGCAAGAAACAATGAAATTGACCTCCAGAAACAACATGACAACACCTACACTAAGTGTGGGACCAGGAGGTCCAAGCAGCTGTTAGAAAATTATATATCACAGAGCAATGCAACACATAAATATGCGGAAAACACAAGAACACAAAACACATAAAACCAGAGAGACAGATATACGTGGTTCACCCAGTTTGGGCTACGTCCACCCCGAACAACCAGTCCTTCCTTTCTATCATCCAACAAAACGAAGAGACAAAACCTACAACAGATTTCTTATAATATCCTCTGTTCTTTCTCACAGTCTCCCTATCTGTTTCTCGCTCTGAGAATACACATACAATCCATAGCCACAATACAATACCCTCATACATGCGAGGGGTTGCCTTCTAGGGCAAAAAACCCTAAACTAAACATAACTTCTACCGTCAAATCATCCACCTAATGAATGGCCCAAATTGACTAGAAATTAATATACTTTTACAAGGCAATTTTACATTTGTTTTTAGCTTCGGGGGCATTGCCCCTGAAACCCCCCGCCAGGGGGGGGCTCCATAAAGTTGTAAATCGCTCTGACCCCCAAAAAGGTTTATCACGGCGGCGTTGCCGCCCATTAAAGTATAGGGGTCCAACGCCGTGATACAAAATAAACAAGATAATCAAAGCTAATCTCCCACTTGAGACCGATTGTAGCAACTCCACCGCCGGCTTCATTTGTCGGACAATGACTCCTCTTGGACCTCGGTCAAGTCATCTTCACTGCCATCCTTGAAGACCACAATTGAACCCGAGCATATTCTCTATTCTCGCCTTTTTCCTCGTCTTGGTTACAACTTTTGTTAGCATATCTACAAGATTCTGGCTAGTGTGTATCTTTTCCAGCTTCAATTGTCCATCTTCCAACACTGATCGTATGAAATAGTACTTGAGTTGTATGTGTTTAGTCCTGGAATGAAATGTTGAGTTCTTGCAAGATGAATGACACTTTGGCTATCACTGTATAATGTGCCCACATAATGCTTCTTACCCAATTCATCCATAAACCTTTGTAACCAAATCATTTCCTTACTAGCCTTTAGCAAGAACATACTCGCTTCCCGTTGTTGAAAGCAACAACACTTTGGATTTTTGACACCCAACTGACAGCTGTTCCACCTACAGTAAATACATATCCTATAGTGCTCCTCCTATTATCTCTGTCACCTGCCATATCTGCATCAACATATCCCTGTAGAGCAATGTTTGAACCACCAAAGCATAATGATTGATTTGTGGTACCTCTCAAATATCCGAGAATCCATTTTACTACCATCCATTGTTCTTTTCTTGGATTGTTCATGTACCTGCTTACAACTCCCACTGCATGTGCAATATCAAGCCATGTGCAGAACATTGCATACATTAAGCTTCCAACTGCTGATGCATATGGAACTTTAGACATATATTCCATTTTTTCATGGGTCTTGGGGCATATCTCATTACTATGTTTGAAATGGCTAGCAAAAGGTGTACTAACTGGTTTTGCATTTTGCATATTAAATCTTTTCAACACCTTTTGTATGTATTCATTTTGAGACAGTGTTAATTTGCGATTTTTCATATCTCTAGTTATTCTCATACCAAGGATTTGTTTTGCAGCTCCCAAATCCTCCATTGCAAATGAATTTGTCCATTAGGGGAATTTTGAGGTCTAAAATGGGCCTCCTAAGGAAATTATAAATTAATAGTGGAAATAATAAAATAATATTTGATTACATAATCAAATTTTAAAGGGAAAAAAGAAAAAACTACTTTTTCAACTCGTATTTTGAACTTATCTCCCTAAAGTTTTACTCAAATTTTGAGTAGGAATACTCGTTGGATGAAAAATTTAATTCCCCATCTAAGGAGTACACATGTTGCATACTTTGGATGGACTCCACTACACGAAAAATGAGAAATACATGAAAAACGTGATTGCAATCACGAATTTTCATATATTTCTCATTTTTCTTGTAGCAGGGTCCAGCAAAAGTATGCACCATGGGTACTCCTTGGATGAGGAATTAAATTTTTCATCCAACGAGTACTACCGCTCGAAATTTGAGTAAAACCTTATGGAGATAAGTTGAAAATACAAGTTGAAAATGTAGTTTTATTATTTTATTATTTTTTAATCTTTTTACTTTTTTACTCCAAAAATGGTGAATCATATCCCATGGTTGATATCATCATCTTAAATCCCATTGGATCTTATAAAGTTTATTTTGGTTGTACATTTTTCTTCGGAGGCCCATTTTAGACCTCAAAATTCCCTGAATGAAATTTTCTTTTGAGCACATTTATTTCCTGCATGTTAGACCCTACAACAAGCATGTCATCTAAATACAATAACAATATAATATAGGTGCCATCATTTTTCTTTTTCAAATAAACACAATGATCATAGTGACATCTAGTATAACCTTGTTCAGACATAAACTTGTCAAATTTTAGATACCACTTCCTTGGAGCCTGTTTTAAGACATACAAGATATTCTTTAACATTCACACTAATTTTTCTTTCCCTTTGACCTCATATCCTTCTGGTTGCTTCATATAGATCTCTTCCTCCAAATCTCCATAGAGAAATTTTGTCTTTACATCAAACTGTTCACGATGCAAATCTTTCGCTGCTATAAGACTTAAAATAGTTCTAATTGAAGTCATCTTAACAACAGGAGAAAATATTTCATAAAAATCAATACCTTTCTTCTATGCAAACCCCTTCACCACAAGTCTAGCTTTGTACCTCTATTTTTCTCCATCTTCTTCCTTCAGCCTGTAAACCCATTTATTCTGCAATTTTTTTTTACCTGTAGATAACCTGACTAAGTCCTAATTCTGGTTATGTATTAAGGAGTCCATCTCTTCTTTCATGGCTAGCTCCGACTTCTTCCTTGTTTCAACCTACATTTCTTCTTAATAACATTCAGGTTCACCAGAATCAGTAATAAATAAATAATATAATGAAGGAGAGTATTGTTCAGGTGGTCTACTTATTCTGGTAGATCTTCTGACACCACTTTCAGGTGTTTGAGGTGCCTTTTGCTATTGTGGTGGTTTTTGTAGTTGATTATTATTATTTTCAGGCACCTTTATTTTTTCTTTGATCTCATTAAGAACTATTTATTCTTTGTTTTTTTTTCTTATTTATTTTCCTGCAACTGATTCTTAGACAAGAACTTTTCATTGAATATTACATCTCTTCTTATAATGATTTTGTGTTTTTCCTAATCATATAAGTGATAACCAATATAACTAACACCATATCTAATAAAGGTACATTTATTTGATTTTGCCTCAAGCTTTCTTCTATTTCTTTTATTAATACGGACAAAGGTCTCACAACCACACTCAAAAGGCTTTAAAAAAGAATAGTTTACCTTTTTACTTGTCCATGCTTCATGGAGTACCACCATCCAAGGAGCCAAATGTCTCTCATTTATTAGGATAATAGCGACTGCCAAATATTTGCCAAAAATTGTAAAGGTAATGTTGCATGCAATCTAATGCACCTTGCATGCTCCATGATTGTCCTGTTCATCCTTTCTGACACATCATTTTCAGGTGGTGTTCTTAGAATTGTCTTCTCTCTGCGAATTCCATGCTCTGAATAGTGCCTATCAATCTCTTTGCTACAATATTCACCTCCATTTTCTGATCCGAGACACTTCAACTTCTTTCCCGTCTCAATCTCAACGAAAGCTTTCTATTTCTTGAAAGTCTCAAATACATCATATTTATTCTGAATACAATAAATTCAAGTTTTTCTAGTTGCATCATCAATAAAAAGTAACATAAATCCTCCAGAGTGTTACACAAGGCACAAGAATTTGTCACCGTCCCTACCATTCCCCATCCCGCACAATGGAGGACCCATTATGTGACTCCGTGAACACCGTCATGCCTTGAAAACATCATCAATGCACTTTCTCCGAGTATGAGCTTCATTTCCCCCTTGAGACGCCTCCTTGCAAAATCCATGAAAACAGCCTCTTTTGCATCGCGTCGGGTAGATACCATCGCCGCGCCAATCGGAAATCCCGTAAAGAGGTCGCGCCCACTTGGCGCCGCCTCGTCATAGAGCAAAGAACAACGCCACCCATTTTAGGGACTATTTTTTAAATATGGATAAGAAGAGTTCAAACAAACTCACAACCATTGCCTATCTTGAGTTGGGAGGTTTGTCATGGAGTTCTATGGAAGGGAAGTAGTTTTGCCACCTTCCATAGAACCTTCCTTGTTGATAGGGCCAATCCAATAATAATAGGGATCCCAACTCCCTCCTTCCCCATCTATATAAGCTTGCTCAAATCCAAGGCAAGCTAGTCTTGAAGGGCTGAAGCTTTGCATCTCCTATTCCCAAGTGCCTTTGTGCTGAAAAGAATCCCTTCTTTCCCTTAAGGCCCATTCGAGCGAGGAGACCATTGTTACGAGACTGGAGAGGTTTCCCTTTCCTTGGCGAGCTTTGCGAGACGTGGACAACCCGAGACCCGTTCGAAGGAAGCTGCGACGTCAGAACTTGGTTGTAACTTCTATTCGTTTATCACTTTAATAGATGACTATGATTATGGTTCCACTCCTTTTTTCATCATGTTAATGCGAGTAATATCTTTTCTGACCGATGTTTAGTTACGTATGCTGGTTCCTATGCATGTATCTGTTCGTTTCTTCTGTGTGCAGGTGTTCATCCACGGAGATCGTGGAAGGATTGTGATCTGCCAAGGTTGAAGGACGGGGACATCTTCTTCTTCAGATCTAGCGTTGGAATCCAGGTAGGCTCTTATCCCAAGTCTTTCATTTCGTAACTAGGAGCTTGCGTCATAGCATTGTTTGTTTGTTGCTAGACCCCTGCTGGGCTAGTAGGGATCGCCTCTGTCCGCAGAGGGATCAGCATGGTGCTCATGATAGCACGTTACTGCACGCACTAGCCGCCTCAGGATTCATAGCTGTTGAGTTGATGTGCGTTCTCTGTTATGTAGTGATTACGCTGCCTTGAGCTGTAATACTACCGGTCTGTAATGAACTGCTTTTTAATGTGAAAAACTTTGTTTTCAACTTAATTTGTGTTGAGGATCGTTACCAAAGTTGCGTAGAGGGCCCCTGCTCAGCCGAGGTTCTGTGTATTAATGTATATATTTTTCATTTCATTTCTTTAAACAGTCATTGTATCATAACCCATTACATGCTCATATTTCATAGTTGCTTCATTTATGTTCATTAATTTCCATTGCATTCTTGTCTTTCATGTTTTTATGATTGTTAAATCACTGATCAGTTTTCTTGTGCAGGTTTTAGGTAGACAGCCCGGGGCATTTTCATAGTATTTTGGCTAATGATATGAAACTGACATTATTCTGTTGCTAGTTTTCTTTCCACAGCTTTTGTTTAACTTCAGTCTTGTTTTGTACATTTCAGTTTTGCTTATCTGATTCAGTAGTTAAATTTAAATATATTAAGCTACTCATAGTGTCTTCGGTTACCTCCGAAAGCCACAGCTGGACTGATGGTGAGGGGTTGCATGATGAAATGTGTAGTTTAGTATTAGTTTCCTTTCTGCAAAATTAGATATATTAAGCTGCTCATAGCGTCTTCAGTTACCTCCGAAAGCCACAGCTAGACTGATGGTGAGGGGCTGCATGATGAAATGTGTAGTTTAGTATTAGTTTATTTTCTGCAAATTTAGATATATTAAATCATGTATGACATCTTTAGTTGCCTCCGAAAGCCACAGCTGGACTGATGGCGAGGGATTGAATTATGTGTGTATGGTTTAGTATTAGTTTACTTTCTGCAAATTAAATAATCAGTTACACAAGTTGTTTATGATTACTTCCGCAAGTCATAGCTGGTCTAATGATGAAGGGTCAGGAAATGAATTGATGTAATCTGATTTAGATTTATTTCATTGCAATTTTGAATTTCCATAAGCATAGTTTCTTTTGTGTTCAGTTGGCAGCAAGAATAGTTTAGTTTTCATGTTCATTAGTTTCTTGTTTTGATTCATTAGATTAGCAGCACTTTTCATTTCAGCAGTTTACTTTCTTTTGTCATTGTAATTTCAATTTGCTTTTAAAGTTTCAAGATTGGTAAATCATTATAGGGGATATCACTTCCTTGAATAAATATAACCAAGCTTGCTTTTCACTTTAGAATTTCCATTTTACCTTAGAAAGACCACAAACGACAAAATGTTAAGAAAGAGGTTATCTTGCACATATAGTGCGCCGCACTTCATCAGCTTACAATTCCCGGATTGACAATTAAATGCAGCAATTTAGGACACACTAAATTGACCAAACATTTTGGCGCCGTTGCCGGGGAAGTGTAACTAGGTAGCCAATTTCTTAAAAAAAAACATAAAAGCATAAAATAAGGGAAAACTTGATAACTTCTTGAAGTATGCTCTCCTCTTGCACCTAGTGTGATCTGGAGGATCAGAAAAGAGAGTTATTGGTTTAGTAATTTCTTAAGTATGCTCTCTTCTTGCACCTAGTGTGATCTGGAAGATCAGAAAGAGAATTATTAGCCCAATTTTTTTTTAAAAATAAAAAATAAAAAATGACATGCATAGAGCAAGAGATTCTAGGGGAAGGTTTATAGCTAAAGCCAAGAGTTCGATTTTCACAACTCCATCTTCTTCAAGGCATAGACCGGATTCACCACCATCTACCCCTAGCCTTAAGATTTTTGGAAGTCAAGGAACAGCTGAATTAGAGGATTCTCCTATACCACCTACTAAAACCCACTTAGAAAACAAAGAGACTTTCTCTCATCCTTCCTTGGTAGAAGAACTAGAGGACTATAAGGACTCTAAAGAAACTATCATGGCAGAGGAATTAATAAATAGAGGTGGAGGTAGAGGAGGAGGAGATAATGAAGATAACAATGGTGAAGGAAATAACGGTAGAAATAGGGACAATTTTCTTGGATTCCCTATAGTTGATGAGGAAACTCATGCAACAATGAAAAATATCTCACCATCTGTTCTCCCTAACTTTTATGGATTACGAAGTGAGGATCCTGAAACATTTCTGTTTGAGTTTGAAGTAGTTTGCCGAACTTATGACTATATGGAAGATTCTCAAAAACTCAAACTGTTTCCTTCAACATTGAAGGGATCTGCTTTGAAATGGTTCATGGGATTAGCCACTCAATCTATCAGGACTTGGAATGATATGAAACAAACATTTTTGGATAGATACTTGGACTATTGTATGCCCACGAATCACAAGGATGAGGTATTCAAAATGATGCAAAAAGAAGATGAAAATTTGGAAGACTTAATTGAAAGATTTCAATACAACTTGAAAAGAGCAAAGATGAGTAACTTAGATAATGAAACCTTGAAAGCCCTCCTATTAAAAGCCATTAGAGATGAATGGATAGACATTTTAAACATGATGGGGAAAGGAGACATTTCTCAACTCCCATTTCATGATATAACAGAACTATGTATCCAATTCTCAAGGGGAAGATCTAAAACTGGGAAAGGGCCTAGGGATTCTTCTCTTATTAGGGCTAACAAATCTGCAACTGGATCAGTAAGTAGGGCAGAGATTGGTAATATGCTTGATGAGTTTAAAACTGATATCCTAGGGGGTCTTAGTGAACAACTAGACACCCTTAAAATCCAAAACAAGCAGAAAGCAGAAACAGATGCTTTAGCCATCTTTTGTCCGAAATGTAGAAAGAAACATGCTTTAAGGGAATGTCCCTTGGATGCAAAAGTTGTAGAAACATGTATGATTTTCTCAGAAAATCATGAGATCAAGGATTGTCCTTCAATCCCTGGACTCAAATCTGTTGTTCAAGAAGATCCAAGTTCAATAGAATCTCTCTGTTTTGTCGCAAGGAGACCTTGGCAGGGACAACAATCTCAAGGGTTTAATAACCCTATGAATCTTCAAACCCCACCAAATTGGACTCCTTGGCAACAATCTTGGCCCCAATATCAAAATTCATATCAGCCATGGGTACAAGGGATGCAAAATCCTTATGGGAGATTTGCTCAATTTTATCAATATCCTCCATCTTTTCAAAATCAACAAGCTCCACAATTTCCAAGCCAAAATCTACAACAACTTTCATTGCCATTTCCACAACAACAACCTTCTCAACAAAATACAAATCCTCAACTCATGCTCCCATACCAACAGAAGACAAATCAACTTCCAGCTCGGCCATTGCCAAATCCTAACAATAAGAATCCTCAAACTACTTATATGGTAGAAGGACAACAATTTCCTACCTATATGATTGTTCCTCTCAACGATGTACAACTCAGATCTGGTAGAGTTTTAGAAAAACCTTCTATAAACATTCAAGAGCAAGATACCTCTGAGGAGGACTCTCTTCAAGACAATAAGTGTTCTGAGGAAGAATCTCTTCAAAATTCAAAAATTCAAAAAGAAAAAGAAAAGCTAACATCCACAACTCCTATAGTTGAGCAACTTGTATCTTCATCTACACCTCCTTTTCCGGAAAGACTACAAATTGATAAGGGGGTGGAAAAACAAATCTTGTTGCCTAACTATGACTTTCTAGATGAATTGAAGAATGTTTATATCAAGATTCCATTGCTACAAGCCATTCGAGAAATTCCTATTCTAGCAAAAACCATAAAGGAGTTGAGTTTCAAAAGACCAGGAAGAAAGCTAAAGGACACGAGAAGAATCCACCTGGTAGGAAAGATTGCAGACATTATGATGGGAAAAATTGCCATGCAGAAGTATGTAGATCCTGGAAGTCCAATTGTCAAGACACATATAAATGGGATGGAAATTCCAAACACATTGATTGACTTAGGGGCTGCTATCAACATTATGAGTAGACAGACTATGGAACAGTTAAAACTTCCTAACCTTCTTTTTACACCTACTTTATTGCAACTTGCAGATCGATCGGTTATTAAACCGGATGGTGTATTAGAAGATATTTTAGTCTCCTTAGATTCTTGGGAATATCCAGTAGACTTTATGATTTTGACTCCCAAAAGTAATCTAGGAGGACATCCAATTATCTTAGGAAGACCTTGGCTGGCCACAGCTGATGCTTTTATTAGTTGTAGATCTGGAGACATGTACATTTCTAATGGTAATTCGAAAAAGAAATTCAATTTGTATCCTCCCGCAAGAGCAATTACAGAAATAGGAGACAATGAATGGGTCGATGATGAGAACACTATACAACCTGTCTTTACCATTTCTGAGATTAGTGAGGATAGTCAAATTCTGAACACAGTAGAAAATTTTGAGATAACTTCAGAATATGACCCCACACAATTTCAGTTGGAATCTGACATAGAATATTTATCATCAAGACAAATGTCTCTTTACTCTATGGAAGAGTTTGGTAATTCTGCTATTGAGATTTTTCCAGAAAATACATTGAATATCAACAAACATTTGGAGAAGTCACAACAAGAAGAACTAACCAGAATCTTGCAAAAACATTCTACTGCATTTGCATGGGAGTATACTGACATGAAAGGTATTGATCCTAAGACTTGCATCCATCATATCTATATTGAGAAAAATAGTAGACCAATCAGACAACCTCAAAGAAGGATGAATCCAAATCTTAGGGAGATAGTGAAAGAAGAGCTCCAAAAACTACTCAATGTAAACTTCATTTATCCAATTTCGGATAGCCGATGGGTTTCTCCTTTGGTTATAGTACCTAAAAAGAATGGTAAATGGAGGGTATGCATTGATTACAGGGAATTGAACAAAGCAACTTTGAAGGATCACTTTCCTTTGCCTTTTATCGATCAGGTATTAGATACATTAGCGGGTAAAAAGTACTTTTCATTTTTGGATGGTTTTAGTGGCTATAATCAAATTCAGGTAGCACCTGAAGATCAAGATAAGACCACATTTACTTGTACATGGGGAACTTTTGCCTACCGAGTGCTTCCTTTTGGGTTATGTAATGCACCTGCAACATTCCAAAGAGCAGTACTAGGAATTTTTTCTGATCTAATCCATGATTGTGTAGAGGTTTATATGGATGATTTTACGGTTTATGGTAATTCATTTGAAGAGGCATTAGAAAATTTGGAAAAAGTTCTTATAAGATGTAAAGAAACAAACCTTTTATTAAGCCATGAAAAATGCTTTATGATGTTTACTGAAGGGATTGTTTTAGGACATCATATTTCAGGAGATGGGATTAAGGTTGATAGATCAAAAGTTGAAGTCATCTCCAAGATGCCTATTCCAAATTGTCAAAGAGATGTTAGAAGTTTTCTAGGATTTACTGGTTATTATAGAAGATTTATAGAAAACTTCACTAAAATAGCATCTCCACTCTTCAAGTTGCTTACAAAAGTCTGTGAATTTAAATGGGATCCTGATTGTCAATCCGCTTTTGAAACTTTGAAAACAAGAATATCTGAAGCACCTATCTTGAGAGGACCAAATTGGAAACTTCCTTTCCATATTTCTACAGATGCTTCAGATACAGCTCTTGGAGCTGTGTTGGGTCAAAAAAAATTTAATTCCTTATGCCATTTATTACACCGGTAAAAATTTGACTCCCACAGAGTTGAATTATACTGTGACTGAAAAAGAATTCTTAGCTGTTGTTCATGCAATTAATAAGTTTAGACATTACATAACAGGCTATGAAACTTTTATTCATACTGACCATTCTGCAATTAGATATTTAATGAACAAACCTGTTACTAATGGCGGAGTGACAAGATGGCTTTTACTTTTGCAAGAATTCAATATTACTGTGTTGGATAGACCAGGAAAACAGAATACAGTAGCTGATTTCTTGTCTAGGATTCAGAATACTAAAGAAGATTCTCCTGTAGAAGATAAGTTTCCTGATGAATATTTGTTTGCAGTAACTATTAAGACCCCTTGGTATGCAGATATTGCTAACTATTTGGTTACAGGGAAACTACCTTCACATTTATTTCCAAGAGAAAAACGAAAGATTATTTAGGAGAGTTCAAGATATTCATGGATTTCTAACGAATTGTTTAAAACAGGGCCAGATCTTGTGATCAGAAGATGTGTCAGGGAAGATGAAATGCCTGATATTCTTAAGGCATGTCATGATGAACCATGCGGCGAACACTTTGCGGACAAAAGGACGGCCTATAAAATCCTTTCCTTGGGATATTATTGGCCTTCTCTCTTCAAAGATGCAAAACAATATGTCAAAAGGTGTGATAGCTGCCAAAGAGTAGGGAAACCTACCCTTTCAAATGAAATGCCACTGCAAACACGGGTACTCATTGAACCCTTTGAAAAATGGGCATTAGATTTCATTGGACCAATTAATCCACCATCGAAGCAAAAGAAGTATATATTGGTTTGCACTGATTATGTTACTAAATGGGTAGAAGCTAAAGCATTAGTATCTGCTACTGAAAATTCAGGTGTTCATTTTCTTTATGAGGATATTTTTACTCGCTTTGGTGTTCCAAGAGAAATTGTAACAGATCAGGGGAGCCAATTCACATCAAATTTGGTGGAGAAGTTGATGGAAGAATACAAAATCAAGCACGGAAGATCTACTCCTTACCATCCACAAGCAAATGGTCAAGTGGAGTCCACAAACAAAGTTCTTGAAAGTATCATCACCAAAACTGTTCATCTACATAGAAGAGATTGGGCGGAAAGGCTTCCAGAAGCCTTGTGGGCCTACAGAACTACATGGAGGAATACAACAGGACATTCTCCCTATGAACTTGTTTATGGGAAAGAAGTCTTGTTTCCCATTGAATTCCAAGTCAAGACCTTTAAGATAGCAGTTCAGTTGGGAATGGACTTATCAGAAGCCCAAAAGCATAGAATGGAGCAATTGAATGAGCTAGATGAGATCAGACAAGAAGCAATTCTAAGAACTGATCTAGTTCAATATCAAAGAACTAAGTGGCATGACAAATATATCAAAGAGAATAAGTTTCAAGAAGGAGATTGGGCATTGTTATTTGACTCCAAGTTTAAAGACTTTCAAGGGAAATTTCAGACTCATTGGCTTGGGCCATATGAGATTGATAAGGTCTTTAACAATGGAGCTGTAAGAATCAAGACCATTGATGAGTTTCAAACTCCTCTTTTAGTGAATGGCCATAGATTGAAAGTTTATCATAAGCCACTCTCTAAAGAGAATTTTGTCAAGTTGTTTCAAGAAAGTTCTGCAATCAGGCTGGTACAGAAGAATCCTTCTTCTCTACCAAGCTAGCTTTTGTTTTCAAGTTAAAAAAAAAAAAAAAAATAAAAAAAAAAAATGGTATAAGCCTGAAAACCAAGCATTGATTGGCAGTCTTATACAGAAAATATGGGGTGAAAATCAGGGACACCTGACACTCTATATTTTCCAAAAAAATCTGGTTTTCATTTCATTTCATCTCACCACCCACTCCATTTCATTCCACTTCATCTCATTTCATTTCACTTCATTACACTTCATTCCACTTCATTTCATCCATTCCATCAATAAAAATCTTTTTATGACCATTTCCACCTGGTCATTTGTCATTTGTTCATTTCTATTTCAGCCAAGTGATAGATGTGTCAGTTTCCGCAGCTGACATATGTTTCCGCAGCTGACTCCAGTTTCCGCAGCCAGGAGCAGATTCCGCAGCTACTACTACTCTGTTTTCAAAAAGAATGTACAGTTAGTTGTTATTTTCATAAATCATGAAATAAAATGCAGGAGAGGATCAATGGGACATTCAAGACACTAATGAAGATCAATCAGTTGAAGACCAAAGGCAAAAGCAAGGATTCCAAAGGTATGAATAAAGTTTATTTCAAATAGTATCGAAAAACACATTTTTATGTAATTTTAAACTATGAGCTCTACCCATAACGCGCAATGATTATATTGACAGTCCGTAACCTTCCACGATCTCTATGTTATCCTCTTGAATTTATTCACAAACGGTTTCATTATTGAAATTCCGACTCTCACTCATGTTCAAATATCCCACCGTAGATAATGATATGTATTTGAGTTGACAAAGGACTCTTACAAGCCGCATAACTTCATAATCATTGATTGAAACGTGTTCATATTTATGACACAGCCACCAAAAATTCAAAATGCGGCCGAATGCATTATACTTTGTTAACCTCTTTGTCGTTTCTCTGTCGTGGTTACAAAACCCCACTCTACTCATACTCACTCTCTGTTTCATTCCATTCTGTTCCTTTTGCTCACTCTCATTCCCGTATATCCACCCACAGTCTTATTCCATTATGTTTATGGTGCTCATTTCCGTTTTGTGATAACATCCCCACAGTATTGTGCTATACTATGTGTATTCCATCGTTTCATTTCCGCTTAAACCCTCACAGAGGCAAGCCTGTGAAGCACAGAGAAGAAAATGGGAAAATTATTAAGGGCAGAGCCGGAAGGACAGAAATTTATAGAGGGATTTCCGCAAGAAAAAGAGATGTTGAGGAAAGCTAAATGGCTGCGTTTTATTCAGAAATTCAGGGGTTACCACAGAGAAGTTACCAAAGCGTTTGCGAGATCATTTGATGGCTCGGAAGCAGAAGTGGGAGACCTCAAGTTTTTAGTCAATGAAGCATCAATAGCAGCAGCCACAGAACTTCTTCAGGAAGGAGAACGTTGGTTCAAAAACAAAAGTATCAGTGATGAGGCATGGAGAACAATCCTCCGAAATCAAGGTATGGATATCACTGTTTTCAAAAGAGGAATCCCTGTGCATGCAATAAAAGATGAATGGGCCACTTTACTACTCATTGTTCATAAATTTATCACATGTGAAGGCCGTTTTGGCTCCATGTACATGTATCATACTAGGCTATTGATGAATTTTCTTGAAAACCAAACTCTCAATCTTCCTTATTTCCTATTCAATAGCTTGAAGAAAATGGCTGTGACTGTGAAAAAACACCTAGGAGATGTAGAGCCTCATTTATATCATCATGGGCTTATAAAAATTATGATTGAAAAGGAGCTAAAAGAAAGACAAGATAAAAGGGAAAGAAATTATTGAGGCTGTCCATAAAACTTCTTCTTCTGAAGAAGAAGATCACCAAATTCTATCTGAAAGATTAATTTTTCTTCAAAAACAGTCATCTCTATCCAAGAAGGCAGCCACAGGTCCAAGTACCTCTTCTACTCAGCCTCATACATTGCAGGATGACTTAGTTCAGTCATTAAAAAAGGAGATTTTTGAGCTTGAGCTTTTGAACCGGCATATCAAAAATGAAAATGAAACACTCAAAGAGCAAGGCAAACTGGACAAGATTATCCATGACAATACTATGTTACATTTGGGTATTTGGCAAAAGAAGAATAAGAAGCTAAAAATGAAATGCCAAAAATTGAGCAGAGCACTTGTGAATATCAAATTCGGGTGCCTCATGAAGAAACCCAGAATGATGGCAGTACCAAAGAAGAAGAGAAGGGAGTTAGATGTGCTGGCTGAAGTATCAAGGCACATGAATTGAACAAAGAGTGTCAAAATTTTGGTTGCATGAGGACATGCAACACCTTCACAGTGGGGGTATGTTGAGTCCCGAATTTGCCTCTTGTCCATACACTTTTCCATATCTTTTTCACTCACCTAAACCTCCAAAATTGTCAATATCATGTGAAAAAGGGTATCTAACATGGTTTTTAATTATGTTTGTGTGTTTTCTATTTGATTTAGATTTTTTTCATACAGCTGCGGAAACTTGTCACTTTCCGCAGCCGCTGCAACTTTCCGCAGCTATTTTGTGGAAATCAATGTTACAGGTGTCAACGAAGGAAACGAGCCACATGGGCAGGCTGGGAATGACAAGGACATGGTTCGTGTCCTATTGGTTCAAGTAAATTCGTCAAGGAAAGCCGCGGTCAAAGCCATCCACGTGGAAGTCAACTGTGGAGTTCTATGTCGGCTGGACTCTGTTTCGTGGCATAGAAACATCCATACGGCCGTTTCCAAGCTTGTGGAGGTTAATTGACATCTGTGCAAAGTTCTGAAGTTGAATTTAAGCGCCCACCTTCCATAGATCCGTTTTCCAACATGGCCATACTCCTATATCCGTGGCCTTAGTGGTCTACGTGCTGGCTGCTATCATAAACTTCAGGAGACAGTTACAGTTTATTTCTTTATATAGAGCGTTTGCATACGCACGTAGAGTTAGTTGATAGTTGTTAGTTGATCATAGCTGTTGAGTTGATGTGCGTTCTCTGTTATGTAGTGATTACGCTGCCTTGAGCCGTAATACTACCAGTCTGTAATGAACTACTTTTTAATGTGAAAAAATCTGTTTTCAACTTAATTTGTGTTGAGGATCGTTACCAAAGCTGCGTAGAGGGCCCCTGCTCAGCCGAGGTTCTGTGTATTAATGTATATATTTTTCATTTCATTTCTTTAAGCAGTCATTGTATCATAACCCATTACATGTTTATATTTCATAGTTGCTTCATTTCTGTTCATTAATTTCCATTGCATTCTTGTCTTTCATGTTTTTATGATTGTTAAATCACTGATCAGTTTTCTTGTGCAGGTTTTAGGTAGACAGCCCGGGGCATTTTCATAGTATTTTGGCTAATGATATGAAACTGACATTATTCTGCTGCGAGTTTTCTTTCCACAGCTTTTGTTTAACTTCAGTCTTGTTTTGTACATTTCAGTTTTGCTTATCTGATTCAGTAGTTAAATTTAAATATATTAAGCTACTCATAGTGTCTTCGGTTACCTCCGAAAGCCACAGCTGGACTGATGGTGAGGGGTTGCATGATGAAATGTGTAGTTTAGTATTAGTTTCCTTTCTGCAAAATTAGATATATTAAGCTGCTCATAGCGTCTTCAGTTACCTCCGAAAGCCACAGCTGGACTGATGGTGAGGGTGCATGATGAAATGTGTAGTTTAGTATTAGTTCCTTTTCTGCAAATTTAGATATATTAAATCATGTATGACATCTTCGATTGCCATCAAAGCCGCAATTGTTGATGGCGGTTGAATTATGTGTGTGGTTTGAAAATAGTTTACTTACCGCAAATTAAATAATCGAGTTACACATTCCATTGTTTATGATTACTTAGCAAATAATAAGTGATCCCAATGATGAAGGATCAGGAAAATGAATTGATGTGTCTGATTTTGATTTATTTTGTTGCGATTTTGAATTTCCATAAGCGTAGTTTCTTTTGTGTTCAGTTGGCAGCAAGAATAGTTTGGTTTTCATGTTCACTAGTTTCCTGTTTTGATTCATTAGATTAGCGGCACCTTTTCATTTCAGCAGTACACTTTTACTTTCTTTCAAGTCTTGTCATTGTAATTTCAATTTGCTTTTAAAGTTTCAAGATTGGTAAATCATTATAGGGGAAATCACTTCCTTGAATAAATATAACCAAGCTTGCTTTTCACTTTAGAATTTCCATTTCACCTTAGAAAGACCAAAAACGACAAAAAGTTAAGAAAGAGGTTATCTTGCACATATAGTGCGCCGCACTTCATCAGCTTACGATTCCCGGATTGACAATTAAATGCAGCAATTTAGGACACACTAAATTGACCAAACACCTATCATGCCATAATGATGCATCTGCTCCTTTGGAAGTTAAAGCATTAACAGAGTTAGAAATACCATTGAATAAATAAAATGTACCAACCTTTTCACATTTTTCTATTACCAGGGCTCCTTTGGTGACCTTCCAAGCTTTATCTATGAAATTTGTCACACAATCTTCACCGCCTAACTGCCCTGTTGAAATTAGATTTTTCTTTATATCTGGAACATGCCTTACCTCCTTTAATAGCAATTGGTTTCCATTCTGTTGTATTACAAGAACCTTACCCATTCTAACAATTTTACAGGGTTTATCATCACCCAAACGAACTTGTTCAAAATCTCCTTGAACATAGTCATGAAAATATTTCTTATCAGGTGTGGCATGGAATGAAGCCCCTGAATCTACAACCCAAGAATCAGTAACATTTTCGAAAGAAAGAATCAAAGCATCTTGTAACACATCACCTGTCACATTTGCTTCATGATTGTTTTCTTGTTGTGTGTCTCCTTCTTTTCCCTTCCGAGATCTACAGTTTTTCTTTAGGTGTCCTTTCTTTCCGCAATTCCAGCACACTATCCTTGATCTAGACTTGGATCTGCCTTTCCTTGATTTACTGCGATATCCCGAGCTCTTTCCTCTTTCCATTCTTCTTCCCCTAGACTCTGCACTCAAAGCATTACCTGATGTCTCACCGGAGCTTTTCCGTCGCATTTCCTTGCTAAGGATAGCACCAAAAACATCATCAAACTTTAAAGTACTAGATCCAGAGATAGAGTTACTAATGGCCATTACTAAACCATTCCAACTCTCTGGCAATGAGCACAAGAATAATAGAGCTCTAACTTCATCATCAAAGTTTACCCCTACAGAACTTAACTGACTGGTAACTGTATTAAAATCATTTAAATGGTCTGCAACAGATCCACCTTCCGACATCTTCATATTAAATAATCGTTTCATAAGAAATACCTTGTTTGAGGCCAAGGGTTTTTCATATAGTTTTTCCAACGTCTGCATCAAACCCTTTGTTGTTGTTTCCTTCAAAATATTGAAGGCGACTAATGCTGCAAGGCACAACCGTATTGTTCTGAGTGCCTTTCTATCAAGAATGTTCAATTCTGCGTCTGTCATGGCCGTTGGCTTCTTCTTTTTTCCACTCAATGGTAGGTACAGGTCTTTTTGATACAAATAATCTTCCATCTGCATCTTCCAGAACATGAAGTTTTGGCCGTTAAATTTCTCGATCCTAAATTTACCATCTTCCGCCATTGCTCCCACTCAAACCAGGAACCCTTATTTCCTGCGAGTTTATCAGCCAAATACACCTTCGGCTCTGATACCATTTGTTAAAAAACTAAATATTACAGAGCAATGAAACAGATAAAATATGCAGAAAACACAAGCACACAAGCACACGTGGTTCACCCAGTTTGGGCTACGTCCACCCCGAACAGCCAGTCCTTCCTTTCTATTACAGCAGATCTGCTGTAATATCCTCTGTTCTCTCTCACAGTCTCCCTCTCTGTTTCTTGCTCCAAGAATACACATACAATACACAGCCGCAATACAATACCCTAATAAAAGCGAGGGGTTGCCTTCTAGGGCAAAAAACCCTAAACTAAACATAACTTCTACCGTCAGATCATTTGCCTAATGAACGGCCCAGATTGACTAGAAATTACTATACTTTTATAAGGCAATTTTACATATGTTTTTAGCTTCGGGGGCGCTGCCCCCGAAAGCCCCCACTAGGGGGGGGCTCCGAAAAGTGGTGTCGCCCCCCCTAGACCCCCCATGGCAACGATTAATTACGGGCGGCGTTGCTGCCCCTTTTAAGGTACAAGGGTCCAATGCTGCGATACAAAGTAAACAAGATAATCAAGCTCCACACCAAAAAATTCTAAAGCTCATGAATAAGCTACCACAATAATCAATGTTGGAATAGCATGAATTAAAACCAATCAGTATCACTGTTTTCAGGACATTGCCCATAATCTAAAATATTTTGTGGGTCTCTGTTCAATTCCCACAGAGTTAGGTGCACTAAGTCGCCATAAGATTTATAATGGATACAATGATCAGAATTGAAATTCAACTGGGGGAAGTGTCAGTAGCTTCATGGGAATTTATTTCCCACAAGAAAAATACAGCAATCATCAGATTAGCCAAAGTAATACATACCCATCAAAGAAGCCTCCAGCATATTGCCAAGAGAGGAAGTCGAAACGAAACCCTAAACCCACAGATAACTAGGAATACATACCTGTCAAAGAAGCCTCTAGCATATTGCCAATAGAGGCAGCTGAAACCAAACCCTAAACCCACAGATAACCAGGAATACATACCCATCAAAGAAGCCTCCAGCATATTGCCAAGAGAGGCAGTTGAAACCAAACCCTAAACCCATATATAACCAGTCAAACATAGAACATATAAAAAGCTAAATTGCACCAAACACATATAAACCCACAAAAGGCTATTCACTCACTCTTACAAGAGACAAAACCCTAAACCCACAGATAACCAGTGAAACATAGAACACATATAAGAGCTAAATTCCACCGAAATTGTTTATAAACCCACAAATTCTTGATATTGACTCTTACAAGCAACCAAAACCTAAACCCACAAATAAATAGTGAAACATAGAACACATATAAGAGCTAAATTCCATAGAACACATATAAACCCACAAATTTCTTGATATTGAATCTTACAAGCAACCAAACCCTAAACCCACAGATAACCAGTGAAACATAGAACACATATAAGAGCTAAATTCCACTGAACACATATAAACCCACAAATTGTTTGATATTGACTCTTACAAGCAACCAAACCCTAAACCCATAGATAACCAGTCAAACATAGAACACATATAAGACCCACAAATATATGTAAAGCATTGCTAAATTCCACTGAAAAAACAACAAGAAGAGCTAAATTCCACCGAACAGTGATTGAAAGTGTTAAAAAACACAGGGAATAAGTGTTAGAAAACACAGAGAATGATTGGTAGGACTATGAATCCTACCAAAGGTCACCGAGAAGTGCAGAGGTTGCAGAACGTCGCCGCCGAGAAGTGCAAAGGTTGCAGAATCCACCACAACGCCTCCCCAAACCTTGCCACTACCAACCATGGAAGAAAAGACCTGCAAAAAACAAGAAAATTAAAATTTTATAAACAAAAATGGCATAAACAGAGTTAACATTTTACGAATTCTAGAGGTTGATGACAAACCCTGAAGAATTCGAGAGGTTGATTCCAAACTTTGAAGAATTCTACCAAACAAAGCAAGCAGACTGAAACCCTGGTGGACAACAATCGATATCTTGGCAGTCCAGCATCAAAGAAATGGCAGATGCAATGGCAGACTTCACATACAAAAACAGGAACGGGCGACGACCATCAATATTCAAAAACTGAAAAACCTTCAAACCTAACAACACAATAATGGTGGAACCGACGAACAGGTTCACAAACTGGCCGAAACAACCAACTAACAATGGCAGGCAATGAAGCAGCTTACAGTATTCAGGATCAGCAGACAGGTCGTGTAGTTTCTGGAACCTACAACCACCACCACCGACAGAGCTGAATGGCCACACTCCGGGCCCAAGAAACAATGAGCAGGGGTAAATGGTAATCGTCAATAAACCTCAGGACCAAACCCTAAACCTATGCCATTTACTTGTTTTTAAGGTTTTCACCTAACACGAAATGTGGCTAGTTGAATTGGGCAAGTGTCGTACAACATCCACATTTCATAACATGTTAGCAGCTGAGGTGGAAGGGAGGGTGCCCAACAACTGGCGTCCCTCCCCTAAATCCTCACTTTTCGCTGAAGAATCACCTGCTACCTCTTTCCGTTTATAAATAGTTTTTAGATCCAACTCCAAATCACCCCATTTTCATCTGCATCTGCCCCTCCCCCCACAACTCTTTGTTCCAATTTCAACCATCATGTCGTCTCTCTCTTTTCATTTTCCTTCACTGCTTCTCCTCTGCAGTTTTTTCTTCATCTCATCGGCCATGCACTCATTTCATGATGAGCAACAATCACTGCTGGAATTTAAGAAGCTCATAACCAGTGATCCATAAGATGCCATGGCTGATTGGAGTGACACCAATATCCCCATCTCCAACTAGATTGGTGTCACCTGCAGTCATCGTCATCCAAACAGAGTGCTCACCCTCAAACTGATCTCCATGGACCTGTATAGCCCCATCTCTCCTTTCATAGCCAATATCTCCTTTCTCCACTCCCTTGATCTTTCAGGAAATGTGCTCCCCCAACTCAATTGGGACGTCTCTCTCATCTGAGAACTCTCAGCAGACAACTTTTCCAACATTTCTACTTTGACTCACTTGGAAATTAGCTCAAACAAACTCAGTGGCACTATTCCCCCACAATTAGGTTTTCTCACAAGTCTTCAATTGCTTTACCTTCGTACCAATGAATTGTCAGGGAGCATTCCCATTTCTTTTTCCAACATTTCTACTTTGACAAATTTGGAAATTAGCTTAAAAAAAATCGGTGGCACCATTCCACAAGAGCTAGGCTTGCTTACTAGTTTGAGTAGCTTGACTATTAGCCAAA